>CAJPEV010000318.1:0-141117 GCA_905338385.1 Darwinula stevensoni | reverse complement strand
AATTATTCCCATAGTTTTATGACAGAAAAGACGGAATTATATTGCTCAAATGGCAAAAAAATCCTTTATCGAGAGTCTACTCTTATCGTACAGGCTGATAAGATCTGAATGGTGCTGTTTCTTTGGGCTCCGCCGAAGTTAAGTTTTTACTTTTCTCCTGTTCCTTGTTGAACATGGACAGAATCTTAAAGCGTACCTTCGAACTAGGATGGGTCAGCGATGATAGTATCAAAGTAAAAATGTACTTTTGCCAATGATTTCGTCCTTTTAACACAGTCAACAGGGTGGCCCATAAGTCCCAATCGATTATAATTAGAGCGAAAATAATAAAATCAAAGTAAACATTTTACAATGAGTTTTAAAATATTTATTGATTATTCAATGTACAAAATACAATCATCTCGACAAATGTTCTTTCCATAGTATTGATAATTGATACTTCAGTTTGAGCTCCAGTATGCGCAACACAGAGTTCTATGCGGTGCCACGTTCGCTTGGATGCTCTCCTCGACATTTCAGGAGTAATCTTTTTAAACACGTTCCATTTGGCTGCACTTAATTCTTCCACATTATGGATCGCACCTTGCTCTCTTGCTCCTTTACAAACGACGAAAGCCAATTGTCGTACGTCGTCAAATCGGGGCTACGGGTGGGCCAAGGTAGGGGACCCAATCGACTAAACCAGACGGGGAATTCCTATGACAAAAAACTCCCTTTCCTGCGACTAAGTAATGGGCTGGTGCGCCGAAATACCCTTACTTCATCTTTGATGAACCCAAGCACTTGCAACCAATCAATCGCGAATGGAATTGTATCCGTCCTCATGTTCACTTGACTCACTGATATTTTTTAGGGGTGAGGAGGACTGTAACTGGATGTGGATTTTCAATAGGAGAGAATGTTTTTCGTTCAAAATTTCGGTTT
The DNA here is from genome assembly GCA_905338385.1 of Darwinula stevensoni. NCBI lineage: Eukaryota > Metazoa > Arthropoda > Ostracoda > Podocopida > Darwinulidae > Darwinula > Darwinula stevensoni. The sequence goes on along the minus strand of CAJPEV010000318.1, from coordinate 140,193 downwards.
TCGGGAGTGTTCCCAGAAATACCAACAATCTTACTTATCTGTTAAATTATTCCCATAGTTTTATGACAGAAAAGACGAAATTATATTGCTCAAATGGCAAAAAATCCTTTATCGAGAGTCTACTCTTATCGTACAGGCTGATAAAGATGAAAAAAAAGAATTATATCGGGATAAAGGACGTACATGGCCTAGTGGTCCCCACTCATGGTCGTCTTTTCCTTGTGATTCCGTGTATCGCATGATGTGAGTGGAGGGAAAATAAAGAGGCAGCAGAGACTACGCTGCTCATTCCTACCAAAATGGGAGCATCGAAGTTTGCCATTCGGAAAACTGACTTCCTTCTACGGCACCATGAACCGTCGGAATTTATCCGAGCCCAGGTTAGTCAGACAATGCTCTCATCTACTTTTGGATGTATATTACATAATCGACAGACTGAATCTTTACTCAGATGCCAAAAAATGTCAGTTAGTATAGAAAATGCATGAACATTTTCAGTGGGATGGTGGGACTCGACCTCATCTGATAACCGTGTCGCTGAGATGCATTCATGCTCTATTGTTCTTTGCTTGGATGATCTACACTTTCACCTTTCCGGATGCGCGTTACAATTACACCTACTTCACGCATTGGTCTTTGACAACTCTATTCCTCGACACTTTTCTCAAGGCCTGTTTCACCCTATACTATTATCAGACGGCGACATATGGTTCGTTAGATTTCTATTTAACTTTCCCTTTTACTTTAGCCTTTTAAAGTCTGATATCTTGACTTTTTTATTATCGTGTAGTCCCGGACGAGATGAATTGGGCCTTGAAGTCCTCTTGGATTTTGGGGAACATTTCCCTTCTCCTGCTTGACGCTGTATGAAATCCACTGAATAGGATCAAGGTTCGTGATTTTTTCGTATCGCATAGGTACCACTACAAAATTTGTTTCCTCGAAGTTTTATGCTTTAGTTGTCTGAATAAGGAGCGACTGTCATTCAAAGTGGAGTCATAAAATGTGCGCGTGAGTTGGAATGAATCTCAGCATTAAAAATGATTTTTCTCCTATGACACTATAATGGGTGCTTTTTATGCCATGTCCTAGTCGTAGTACTCTATATCGCTACAGCGCAACTGTCGCACATCGTAGTATCGGAATCGATATTACGTAGAAATACTTAACCAAAGAAGGAGAAGAAACCCCCTGAATATGGGTTCTCCGAGAAAGCGGACTCGCTCGTTGCCGCAGGTTCTTCGTTTGATTTCCGCTAGGCCTTCCGTCCCCTTCGGAAGCCGTATCCTTACTGAACGGTCTCCCTCTACACTAAGTACTTGCTTCACAAGCGTCAGCTCACCCCCTAGGCCTATTGAAAGCCTGCCTTTTGTTAGCCAGCATGTGAAAGGTCGAGCTTTAGATATACGGCTGAACTGGGAGTAAGAGCATTGATGTTGAATGCTTCGAGATCGGATAGTTCTTAGAAATAGAAGAAAGGATGAGATTCTGAAAATAATTAAATATTTTTAGCAGTTTGAAACGGCATCCACGTCCCAAAGGAGCCTTTTCTCACATACAACAGCTTCTTGATCAACATGAATATTCTTTTCATCTAAGCCATAAGTAATTAAAATATCGAAGAAAAAAAACATACGCTAATGTCCATTAGGAGCTCTTCCTCGAGGAATCTTTTTCAGTGCTGTACAAGTTAAAGCCTGCCTGAAGTTTCCTTAAGGCCGGAAGGAGTAACGGCGAGATTCTAAAGGCCCTCAAGAACCTCAACATCAAGAAGGTCTTCATCTGGAGAGTCGTGAAGCGATTCAAGGAGACTGATACTGTAGCCAGCCGTCCCAGGATCGGTCGTTTGAGGTCCCAGCGCACTCCAACCGTCATCAGGGCTGTCAAAGTCAAGATTCGCCGGAACCCCCAGAGATGCATGCGCCAGATGGCCAAGGAAGGAAACATGAGCGAGAACTTGCCACTTCCTACAGAAGTGGCAAGTCCTGTCAGAGCCGATCAAAGTCAAGAGGCTGGCCTGTGCCAAAAAAAATTATCCGGGACCTCAAAAAAGGCATGCTCAAGAAAGTGGTCTTCATGAACGAGAAGAATTTCACGATCCAGAGCATCCACAACTGCCACAACGACAAGGTCCTTGCTAAAGATATCTCCAAGGTTCCCGACGAAGCTGAACTGTCGGAAGGCCACGGTTGTAAGCCGGAAACAGTACCAAACCCGACCCTAGTGCCGGTGACCGTTCTGGGGGGAACAGAAGCACGGGGATCCTCAGTTCCACTTCTACCTCAAAATGCAGTTTAGGATTCTGGAGGACGTGGTGGTCCCCTGAGCCAAGAAGAAGTTCGGCAAAAAGGCCTGGACCTTCATGAAGGAGGGGATCCCCGCACACACCACAATGGTCACACAGGAATGGCTGAAAAAGCACGTTTCGGCCTTTTTGAGCAAGGAGGAGTGGCCCTCCTCATCTCCGGATCTGAGTCCCATGGACTTCAACGTGTGGAACTACTTGGAGACCAAGGCATGTGCTGTCAACCAAACGAATTTGGACTTCCTCAAGTCAGCCCTGACAAAGGAGTGGGCTAAAATGCCCATTTCTTACGTGCGTGCCGCGGCCTAGGCCTTCAAAAGCCGTCTTGAACTTGTAGTCCATGCCAATGGTGGCCATTTTGAATGATTTTTCGTCTTCACCAAACCTCATGACCAATACAGAACAATATCCAAAATTTGAGGGCATATCTCTTATAGGTTTTGAGAAATTTTTTAATTTACTAGGCCAGGGCCAAACCACCAGCCATATAGGCCCCTCAATGCGCATTATGCAGCTTAACATCGAGGGACAATCCAGAGCCAAGAACGAAGTCCTCAGAGGCTTTTGAAGATCAACAACATCGACATCCTGGCGCTTCAAAAGACCCACGTGGAGGCCGTAGGTCCCCTATTTAGATCATCGGCTACAACCTCGTCGCTTCAAGACACCACATGGGCAAAACACGGGCTCGCAACCTTCGTCGAAAGGTCGGAATGAATCTCCATTAAAAATGATTTTTCTCCCGTGACACTATAAAGACTGCTTTTTATGCCATGTCCTGTTGGGTAATTCTACATCGTTACCACGCAACTATCGTACATCGTAGTATCAGAATCGATACTACGTATAAATAATTAATGAGAGACAAGAAAGCCCCTGAATGTTCTCCGAAAAAGCGGGCTCCCTCGTTGCCGCTAGTTCATCGTTCCATTTCTGCCGGGCTTTCCGTACCCTTTGTAAGCCGTATCCTTACTGAACGCGAACGAGGTGTGATTCATGAACGGAGTGTTCGCAGTCGACCTGCTGTAATCTTGCGACCGACCTGCTGTGATCACATGCCGATTTGCTGTGAGAACGTGCCTGTACTTGAAGCTGAACTTCAAAGTAACGCACACGTCTTGTATGTGATGGATACTTTTTCTGACAAGTTGAGATTTAGTTTTTCTGCGACATATATGCTGTATCTATGTATGTATATGCTGTATCTATGTATGTATATGCTGTAAAATGTTTGTGTTGAGAAAAAGAATATACAAAGAAACAACGTGCAACTGAACTGCAGGGCTTGCAGCTAATAAAAGCCTTATCTGAAGCTGAATCCAGAAACAAATATGAAGTAAGCTTAATTTATTATAAAAATTATTATGATCATGATGATGGGAGCAAGATGCATGATGGCTCTGCCCTGTGCAAGAAGGCCGTGTGTGGCTAGTGCTCTGCACATGTGCTTATGTATCATACCTGTATTGATTCCATAAGCACCTAGACTCTAAGAAATACATTGCCAAATATCCTTTTCAACATTCCTAAAATTAAAAATTTTGAACAGACTATTTTTCTTCCAATTTAGTTCTGTTGAGCATAAACAACTTTAAATAATTAAAATTTACAGAATAATGTTTTTATAAGACTCTTAATATAGGGGTCAAAATGACCGCTACGGTAGTTCTAGGTATATTTATACCTTCGGTATTAAAAGTATGCTACTGTCCCCATACCATTCGTCCTCCCAACCTTCCTTCCGTATCGAAACTGGAAAACTCGTAGTTGACGGAAATCCTCATTCCTATTGTCGAGTGAATCTATCTTCTACGGGTTTTGAAGATGTTTCCTAGCCCGGTCCCAGTCGAGAAGTCATTCTGACTTTTGGATTAGTTGTATAGATCTTCTCAAATAGGATAACACACTGCTTTCGAATATCTTGATTCTTGGTGTTTGAAATAAGTCAGAACATGGCGCGTTTGAGTTGGTTCAGTAATCAAATGACTACTCAGTCATTTCTTCAGTGAATGAGATATCTAAAGTCTTCTGTGAATTCCATAATTAACATTTATCCCATCCTTCCCAGTCTGGCACGTATAAAACAAAAACAATTCGTCGATTTAAGAAGTTACCATTGATGCATTAACATGCTAAAACCCATTTCCTCAACTTTCCTCGTCGGTTCTTCGTGACTCTCTATCCCCTCTGTAATGAGGCGAAGCACCGACTAGTACATCGTATTGTTAAAGAGCTNCGTTTGAGGTCCCAGCGCACTCCAACCGTCATCAGGGCTGTCAAAGTCAAGATTCGCCGGAACCCCCAGAGATGCATGCGCCAGATGGCCAAGGAAGGAAACATGAGCGAGAACTTGCCACTTCCTACAGAAGTGGCAAGTCCTGTCAGAGCCGATCAAAGTCAAGAGGCTGGCCTGTGCCAAAAAAAATTATCCGGGACCTCAAAAAAGGCATGCTCAAGAAAGTGGTCTTCATGAACGAGAAGAATTTCACGATCCAGAGCATCCACAACTGCCACAACGACAAGGTCCTTGCTAAAGATATCTCCAAGGTTCCCGACGAAGCTGAAGACAGCCTTCCGGTGCCAACATTCGGCCTCTGTCATGGTTTGGGCTGGGATCACGGCCACTGGCAAGACCCCCCTTGTCTTCGTGCCCCTAGGAGTCAAGGTGAAGATGGAGTTTTACGTCAAATCCGTTCTGAAGGACGTGGTGGTCCCCTGAGCCAAGAAGAAGTTCAGCAAAAAGGCCTGGACCTTCGTGAAGGAGGGGACCCCCGCACACCGGAATGGTCACACAGGAATGGCTGAAAAAGCACGTTTCGGCCTTTTTGAGCAAGGAGGAGTGGCCCTCCTCATCTCCGGATCTGAGTCCCATGGACTTCAACGTGTGGAACTACTTGGAGACCAAGGCCTGTGCTGTCAACCAAACGAATTTGGACTTCCTCAAGTCAGCCCTGACAAAGGAGTGGGCCAAAATGCCCATTTCTTACGTGCGTGCCGCGGCCTAGGCCTTCAAAAGCCGTCTTGAACTTGTAGTCCATGCCAATGGTGGCCATTTTGTATGATTTTTCGTCTTCACCAAACCTCATGACCAATAAAGAACAATACGGTTTTAAACTCCCGTATAGAGAATATCCAAAACTCTTTAAAAAATTAAATGATCCGGTCCCGGTTTGGTGGTCGGTATATCCGGGGAGTTACGCGTAATACGTCGAATTGTAGCTCCCTGTTAGGTGACCCAAGAACGAAGTCCACAGAGGCTTTTGAACATCAACAACATCGACATCCTGGCGCTTCAAAAGACCCAAGTGGAGGCCGTAGGTCCTCTATTTAGATCATCGGCTACAACCTCGTCGCTTCAAGACACCACATGGGCAAAACACAGGCTCGCAACCTTCGTCGAAAGGTCGAAATGAATCTCTCGTAATTTTTACTAAAAAGAGGGCACTGTGATATTTCTGACGAAAAATACGGTACAGGACAACCCATTAAGATGTAGCAATGGTGCGTTGATAGCATGTAGCATCATAGTCTTAGCTATGATGCATGAAATAATTAATGAAAGAAAGACAAGAAAGCCCCTGAATGTTCTCCGAGAAAGCGGGCTCCCTCGTTGCCGCTAGTTCTTCGTTCCATTTCTGCCAGGCTTTCCGTACCCTTTGTAAGCCGTATCCTTACTGAACGCGAACGAGGTGTGATTCATGAACGGAGTGTTTGCAGTCGACCTGCTGTAATCTTGCGACCGACCTGCTGTGATCACATGCCGATTTGCTGTGAGAACGTGCCTGTACTTGAAGCTGAACTTCAAAGTAACGCACACGTCTTGTATGTGCTATAGATGGATACTTTTTCAGACGAGTTGAGATTTAGTTTTTCTGCGACGTATATGCTGTATCTATGTATGTATATGCTATATGCTGTAAAATTTTTGTGCTGAGAAAAAGAATATACAAAGATACAACGTGCAACTGCACTGCAGGGCTTGCAGCTAATAAAAGACTTATCTGAAGCTGATTCCAGAAACAAAAATGAAGTAGGCTTAATTTATTATAAAAGTTATTATGATCATGATGATGGGAGCAAGATGCATGATAGCTCTGCCCTGTGCAAGAAGGCCGTGTGTGGCAAGTGTTCTGCACATGTACTTATGTATCATGCCTGTATCGATTCCATAAACACCTAGACTCTAAGAAATACATTGCCAAATATCCTTTTCAACATTCCTAAAATTAAACATTTTGAACAGACTATTTTTCTTCCAATTTAGTTCTGTTGAGCATAAACAACTTTAAAAAATTAAATTTTACAGAATAATGTTTTTATAAGACTCTTAATATAGAGGTCAAAATGACCGCTACGGTAGTTCTAGGTATATACATACCTTCGGTATTAAAAGTATGCTACTGTTCCCATACCATTCGTTCTTCCCAACTTTCCCTCCCTATCGAAACTGGAAAACTCGTAGTTAACGGAAATCCTCATTCCTATAGTCGAGTGAATCTATCCTCTACGGGTTTTGAAGATGCTTCCTAGCCCGGTCCCAGTCGAGAAGTCATTCTGACTTTTGGATTAGTTGTATCGATCTTCTCAAATAGGATAACACACTGCTTTCGAATATCTTGATTCTTGGTGTTTGAAATAAGTCAGAACATATCGCGTTTGAGTTGGTTCAGTAATCAAATGACTACTCAGTCATTTCTTCAGTGAATGAGATATCTAAAGTCTTCTGTGAATTCCATAATTAACATTTATCCCATCCTTCCCAGTCTGGCACGTATAAAACAAAAACAATTCGCCGATTTAAGAGGTTACCATTGATGCATTAACATGCTAAAACCCATTTCCTCAACTTTCCTCATCGGTTCTTCGTGACTCTCTATCCCCTCTGTAATGAGGCGAGGCACCGACTAGTACATCGTATTGTTAAGGAGCTAGTATCCGATGTGAATGACTTTCAGTATCGTAGAAAATTATCGCCATACTTGCCAGCCGAATCCTGGCCCTGAAGCTTCCTCGGTTGCCGAAAGCTTTTTTTTCTTCGATGAATCGACTGCAGCTTGGATTATGGGTCCCACAGGGATTCATAATCCGGGTCCATTCATATTTCATCCCCAGTAACTGAAAGTTGCAATAATATTCACGGGATCGGCGTCNTCTGAGTCCCATGGACTTCAACGTGTGGAACTACTTGGAGACCAAGGCATGTGCTGTCAACCAAACGAATTTGGACTTCCTCAAGTCAGCCCTGACAAAGGAGTGGGCTAAAATGCCCATTTCTTACGTGCGTGCCGCGGCCTAGGCCTTCAAAAGCCGTCTTGAACTTGTAGTCCATGCCAATGGTGGCCATTTTGAATGATTTTTCGTCTTCACCAAACCTCATGACCAATACAGAACAATATCCAAAATTTGAGGGCATATCTCTTATAGGTTTTGAGAAATTTTTTAATTTACTAGGCCAGGGCCAAACCACCAGCCATATAGGCCCCTCAATGCGCATTATGCAGCTTAACATCGAGGGACAATCCAGAGCCAAGAACGAAGTCCTCAGAGGCTTTTGAAGATCAACAACATCGACATCCTGGCGCTTCAAAAGACCCACGTGGAGGCCGTAGGTCCCCTATTTAGATCATCGGCTACAACCTCGTCGCTTCAAGACACCACATGGGCAAAACACGGGCTCGCAACCTTCGTCGAAAGGTCGGAATGAATCAGCATTAAAAATGATTTTTCTCCCGTGACACTATAAAGACTGCTTTTTATGCCATGTCCTGTTGGGTAATTCTACATCGTTACCACGCAACTATCGTACATCGTAGTATCAGAATCGATACTACGTATAAATAATTAATGAGAGACAAGAAAGCCCCTGAATGTTCTCCGAAAAAGCGGGCTCCCTCGTTGCCGCTAGTTCATCGTTCCATTTCTGCCGGGCTTTCCGTACCCTTTGTAAGCCGTATCCTTACTGAACGCGAACGAGGTGTGATTCATGAACGGAGTGTTCGCAGTCGACCTGCTGTAATCTTGCGACCGACCTGCTGTGATCACATGCCGATTTGCTGTGAGAACGTGCCTGTACTTGAAGCTGAACTTCAAAGTAACGCACACGTCTTGTATGTGATGGATACTTTTTCTGACAAGTTGAGATTTAGTTTTTCTGCGACATATATGCTGTATCTATGTATGTATATGCTGTATCTATGTATGTATATGCTGTAAAATGTTTGTGTTGAGAAAAAGAATATACAAAGAAACAACGTGCAACTGAACTGCAGGGCTTGCAGCTAATAAAAGCCTTATCTGAAGCTGAATCCAGAAACAAATATGAAGTAAGCTTAATTTATTATAAAAATTATTATGATCATGATGATGGGAGCAAGATGCATGATGGCTCTGCCCTGTGCAAGAAGGCCGTGTGTGGCTAGTGCTCTGCACATGTGCTTATGTATCATACCTGTATTGATTCCATAAGCACCTAGACTCTAAGAAATACATTGCCAAATATCCTTTTCAACATTCCTAAAATTAAAAATTTTGAACAGACTATTTTTCTTCCAATTTAGTTCTGTTGAGCATAAACAACTTTAAATAATTAAAATTTACAGAATAATGTTTTTATAAGACTCTTAATATAGGGGTCAAAATGACCGCTACGGTAGTTCTAGGTATATTTATACCTTCGGTATTAAAAGTATGCTACTGTCCCCATACCATTCGTCCTCCCAACCTTCCTTCCGTATCGAAACTGGAAAACTCGTAGTTGACGGAAATCCTCATTCCTATTGTCGAGTGAATCTATCTTCTACGGGTTTTGAAGATGTTTCCTAGCCCGGTCCCAGTCGAGAAGTCATTCTGACTTTTGGATTAGTTGTATAGATCTTCTCAAATAGGATAACACACTGCTTTCGAATATCTTGATTCTTGGTGTTTGAAATAAGTCAGAACATGGGCGCAAACTCAACCAAGTCATTAGTTTACTGATGAGTCAGTAAAGAAGTCACTTACTCTATAGATTTCAGAAGACACTTAAGGTATTAATTGTAAATAGGGTAGGAAGGGTCAGACCGTGCATATTTACAAAAACAATTCGCCGATTTAAGAGGTTACCATTGATGCATTAACATGCTAAAACCCATTTCCTCAACTTTCCTCATCGGTTCTTCGTGACTCTCTATCCCCTCTGTAATGAGGCGAGGCACCGACTAGTACATCGTATTGTTAAGGAGCTAGTATCCGATGTGAATGACTTTCAGTATCGTAGAAAATTATCGCCATACTTGCCAGCCGAATCCTGGCCCTGAAGCTTCCTCGGTTGCCGAAAGCTTTTTTTTCTTCGATGAATCGACTGCAGCTACCTAATACCCAGGGTGTCCCTAAGTATTAGGCCCAGGTAAGTATAAAGTAGGGGTCATTGACTTTCAACGTTATTATAAGTGCCCTAGCCGCAGCTTGTACAGGCTTACCCCTACAAGAGGTATTGGTCTTTCAGATTTGCAAGATACTAACCGGGAGACTGAAATATTGTACTTAGTTTAACTTACGTCATGCCCAAAATGAGCTGTGCATGAACCTGAATTCTTTCGGGTGGGTGGCGATATCATGGAAGATGAATATGTCTGGGATAACGAAACCAAAAGAATCACATTTCAAGTTAATCTAATGTTTTGCTCATTCACGAAGAGCACCCAATAGGTTCTCGGCCCGATTAACATGGGAGATTTGTTTTTCAGCTACAACTGTCACTTTTGTCACTCAGAAGTTTGCATAGTCAAATTTTTCTGCGAGAACTCATTATGCCTCGAACCATGAAAGTGAAGAAATCGATCATGTTTGTCCCATTCCGTTTCACGGTTACATTTAAATAAAAATATGAATTGGGTCTAATCGAAAGAGTTCCCCTTCATATTCAAAGTGGTGAAATAAATGTCAGAATATAGGGAGCATTCTTGTTTCATTGAATTTTTGATGAAAAGTATATGTCTCATCGGCATGAATTTTTGTTCATGGTTTTTTGTTGATTTATGACAATTCCTTTAATAATATTACTCATATCAGAGCTAAAGATCTCGACGACAGATACCAAAATGTCGGTCTGAAGAAAAGCAACGTATCATTGTGCTAATGAGGGAACGACCTTCAGGTCCCTGTGTGGCTCGAATCTAATCGGATAAATCTATAGATTTCTTAGCACGTATTGAAGAATCTAATTTGTTATGATGCAAAAAAGGTACTATAATAGGTCAAGTGTTATTAACAAACAAGATCAATTTGTATATCTCAGTATTGCCCGCTTTTAGAGCAAATATTACGCATGGATAAGATCTAAAAAAGAGGCTGTTTGTACTTGGGCGTTCTTACTCCTCTCCTTTTCCTTTTTGAACATGGACAGGATCTAAAAGCGTAGCTTCGAATTGAGATGGGTCAGCTATAGTAGTATGAATGTAGAAAAAAAAATTTTTTCTTGTGGTGTCGTCCTGTTCACCCAGTCCAGATAGGAGTCTTAGAGCGACCTCGATCGATTCGACTCAGAATGCACTGCGGCCGGAATTAAAGTGAGCTTCCTCAGATGCAGATTTTGGTCCTCTATAAGAGTATTTAAAGTGCACCTGACGTTTTCAAAGGCCCCCACATAAACAGATGGAGAACTTAAAGAACCTGGGAGTCTACTTCTCTAATGATAAACAATACGAAAACAAGACCGAAGACAGCATGTTTAAGGTTCCTCCAGTTTCGCAGGAGCTCTGGAGGGTCGTGATTGTAAAATCGAACATTTCAATAGGAGAGAACGTTTTAATTCAAATATTCGGTTTTCAAGTGTTCCCAAGACTCTCAGTAATCTTGCTTATCTATAATTCATTCACGTAGACTTATGACAGGAAAAAGTCACTTGAATGATTAAATGACATTGTATCCTTTATCAAGAGTCGACGCTTATCGTACGGGCTGGGAAAAAAAACACTATCAATATATTAGATCAAGGACGTGCATGGCCTAGTAGTCCCCACTCGTTCTCATCTTGTCCTCCTGTGATTCCATCTATCGCATGATGATAATGGAGGGAAAATAAAGAGGCAGATGAGAATTCATCGTTCATTCACAGCAAGATGGGAGCATCAAAGTTTGCCATTTGGAAAACTGACTTCCTTCTAGGATACCATTTTATCCGGAATTTATCCGAGCCCAGGTTAGTCAGACAATGCTCTCATCTACTTTTGTATGTATATGTGATGAAGGCAGTGTTGAGAGGCATGACTGAATGTCCTGGGTTCGGTGGTGTAATGGTAGCACACCTGACCGGCAATCAGGAGGCCCGGGTTCAATTCCCGGTCACGCGGCGGACAAGCAAAAATAGGCTGGTCGTCAACGTGTTAAATGACATTGTATCCTTTATCAAGAGTCGACGCTTATCGTACGGGCCGAAGAAGCTTGGAAAAAAAACTATCAATATATTAGATCAAGGACGTGCATGGCCTAGCAGTCCCCACTCGTTCTCATCTTGTCCTGTGATTCCATCTATCGCATGATGAGAATGGAGGGAAAATAAAGAGGCAGATGAGAATTCATCGTTCATTCACAGCAAGATGGGAGCATCAAAGTTTGCCATTCGGAAAACTGACTTCCTTCTAGGATACCATGAACCGACGGAATTTATCCGAGCCCAGGTTAGTCAGACAATGCTCTCATCTACTTTTGGATGTATATTACATAATCGACAGACTGAATCTTTTCTCAGATGCCAAAAAGTTGTCAATTAGTATTCCATACTAATCATGAAAATACATGAACATTTCTAGTGGGATGGTGGAACTCGACCACATCTGTTGACTGCGTCGCTGAGTTGCATTCATGCTCTATTGTTCTTTGCTTGGATGATCTACACATTCACCTTTCCGAATGCGCGTTACAATTACACCACCTTTACATACTGGTCGTTGACAACTCTATTCCTCGACACTTTTTTCAAGGCCTGTATCACCCTATACTATGACCAGACGGCGACATATGGTTCGTTAGATTTCACTTTAACCTTCCTTTTTTCGGTAAGAAAACCATTCAAAATCTGATATCTTGACTTATTTTATTGTGTAGTCCTGGACGAGATGAATTGGGCCTTGAAGACCTCTTGGATTTTGGGGAACATTTCCCATAATGCTGCCTTCATTGTCACCATTGCTTACTGGAGTCTTCTTTTCGGTAAGGCTATGGAACCCATCCTCGTGATTTCGACGATTTCTCCGTCGACGAGATAACACGATCTTGTTTCATTTTATTGTTAATTCCACTATAGCTCCAGGAGAGGTAGTGTCATTGAGTAATGGAGTGGCCCACATTTCAAATGCCCTTCAAGTGATGATGAACTTGTGCATTGACCTCCGTCCGTTTCGGATTCACCATTTCTACATTCCTTTCGTCTACTCCTCCGTCTACATCATATTCACGGGGATCTATTTCGCTGCCGGGGGAACGTATAACGCAGATGGCGCCAAGTACGCCTATTTCTTTCTGAATTGGAATCAACCGGAAGTGTTTGCCAAGTACATATGGGGATTAATCGCAGGTCTCTTCGTCGTCCAGTGTCTCCTTTGGCTTTTGTCTCGTATTTTCAGGAAGTTGTGGACCTTGTGCCTGGGCGAGGGACACCAGCTTCCTCTAGTAAAAACGTGATCCGAGAGTACGATTGAACCTCAATATAAACGCTATATAAAGAACAAATGAAAGAAAAACGCAAATCGCGTGTTGATCGGTCAATTAACTGATAAGCTGCAGACTGATCACTTGAATAATTGAATTTTAATCCGTCAATGATGCCCTTTCGAAATCTGACGAAGAAAATAAAGATGTACTTGTATGCGTGGAGTGACATCCCAAATAGGTCTGAGATGAGAGTCTTTTTGAAATCCTTTTATATGTTCCAAGTTTACCCAATCGATTTTCACTTTTTTCGCCTTATTTAAGCGTTGACAATGACAAGTCATTCATAAACCACTTCACATATCCGCAATAGGAGAGAGTAATACAGATCATTGATAATTCACCATTAATAATTTAAGTTATGAAAGTAATTGTGATAAATTATTATACCCGCCCCCTTGAATTGATCACACTTGCATGAATGTACCCATTCGACACAACAACGTTGTGCCAGCATTGAGAAAATGTTGAAAAGAAACACAGTTCACCGTTGATGAGTTGCTGCTGAGAAACGTTGTGCCAGCGTTGAATTGACATCGTTTGAGCATTGCAGTACCTGCTCCCTTGTCCAGTGCCTGAATAAGCATTAGAATCGATTTGGCGAAGAGATTGAAGGGATGACTGAATCGGGAATGATTTGGGTAAATTCAGCATGTCACCTCGGACCCATTGGCCAGAAGTTTTTTTAGGGTCTTTCTGCTGGGTTACCTCCTTAAACAGGTCTATCTAGCAATTTATATGCCTTCCCTACATTCTACAGTACATGGAAAAAGATTGGATATTGTTTGAAAAATATCAAGTACTATTTATTTCATGGTACCAGGGTAAGGATTGCTGAATCGACCGTTAGGCGCCATCTCGTGTCGATTCGTAGATCCTTTTTTTGATATGATGTGGATTATTCCACGTAGAAACGACAGTAAGACTACTGCATGATGAAAAGCGAATTTGCGCTTAATAGCCTCTGAACGACTTCGCTAATCCGCGAGGAGTCGACATATGATGAAAATACGGTTAATTACAAACAACCAGCATTTCATTGATGCTGATTCTTCGTCGAATTCTCAACTTCGACCAAGTCTCAACGTTTCAACCTTTTCTCAATGTTGACAATGCTGTTGTGCCGACTGGGTATCCTTAATACTTATTGAATAAACTATGCACCCCCCTCCTTCTTTATTTTCTGTATTCTAGTTTCTAGTTGTATTCTTTGAATGTAGGATTAGACCATTGCAGCCGAGGCACAAAATAAATTCCTCTGGGTTAAAAAAAAAGTAAGAGGCTATCATTTCATGGCCGTAGAGGGAGCATGCATTTTTTCACCTGAGACCAGATAACGGGTAATGTACGAGAATGGGTTGAACTGTCTCTCACGACATCGTCTATGAAGCCTTCAAGATCCAGTGATACCAGTAAGAGAGTCATCCTGCTCCACCTAGCATTCAGTCCACCTAACATCCGAGTATCTGCTTCTCGGATACCAACGCGACCAATCCTAATACTTGGAAATATCTGCGAAAGTTATCCTTTTCCTTTAGACTAGCTTTTCGCTAATTGTTCTTCATATACTTAGTCGAACTTTTTTCGTTTTCGTGCCATATCGTCACGACATTCTTTTGCAATTTTTGAATGATGATATTATTCATAGTTTCCAATTTTCACATTCAATCATAATTCAAGTAGATATTCTTCTGTTCATTCTTATAGAGAAATTATGATTACAGACAGTCGAATTCCTTCTATCTAATATTCGTGGACACAGCGGGTATCATGGTCGGGAAAACCCAGTGTTTGACATGCAGGAAAGGCTTCACCCCAACTTCTTTGCTTCACCCTCCTCAGGTTCCAAAGCAAATCCAATTTCAATCCCCATGCACTTATCAATGCAAAATGATTTTCTCGAAGATGATTCTCAACGGTATTGATACCTCTCTCCCGAGTTCCTGGGGGAGATTCCTGCCGGAATCCCATCGGGGTCGGATGCCGTTCCGGCCTAAAGCTTCCTGATCCTACTCGTGATCTTTTCCTCGGTGAAGATGATATACTCCATGCACATCACAGTGACTTTGTGATCGTGGGGACTTTATTGTATTCGCTCATGAACACGCACATGAAATCGCTGAGAATCCTGGGCAGGCCTTCGTTATCAGCAACTAACTTTCCCCTATTGTCCTTCAGGGACCCGATCGAATGTCCACTACAACCGCTAGCATAAGCCTACTGATAAAAAAAAAGTATTGAAAACATTCTTCGCATTGAGAGCCAGCGACTTCCATAAAACCGCTTCGAACTTCAGTGACATCGTACACAACAAAGCAGAAACGTACAGTAAAGTACATATTTTGTCCAGGGTGAGTCATAATATCTCATACAAATTTGCCAGAAAGGCCAGTTTGTATGAGATATTATGGCTCGGAAAATAAAGAGGCAGATGAGAATACGCCATTATTAATGAAAGGGAGAGAAGAAAGCCCCTGCATGTGGGTTCTCCTAGAAAGCGGACTCGCTCGTTGCCGCAAGCTCTTCGTTCCATTTCCGTCGGGCCTTCTGTACCCTTCGTAAGCCGTATCCTTAATGAACGCGAACGAGATGTGATTCATGAACGCAGTGTTCGCAGTTGAGCGGGGGATCCGGATAACTTTCGGACGGAAAACAATCGGTCGTACACTTACCAGTTCGAAATCTATATCCCGACTTAATCCTCGTTCTGCGCTGAAAATGCTTCGAGATCGGATCGTTCTTAGAACTAGAAGAAAGGATGAGATTCTGAAATTAATTAATTGTTTTCAGCAGCTTGAAACGGCATCCACGTCCCGAAGGAGCCTATTTCTCACCAGCTATATCTCGCCAGCATCTTGGTCAATATGAACTTTCTTTTCATCTTAGCCATAAGTAATTTTAATTAAAAAAACACCCACAGATGTCCATTAGGAGCACTTCCTTGAGGAATCTTTTCATTGCTGTAGAAGTTAAAGCTTGCCTGAAGTTTCCCTTCCGACCTAGAGTTGGGACTTGGGCTGCATTGCGATCGAGGAACATCATTTCCTTCCCCTCGTTTCGTGCTTGAGAATCGCACTTATTGTCATCGATTGGAGTGCAGCAGTTATTGGAACCCTTGAGTGGACGCGGAAATGTTAGACTTGGGTAATTGGGTTGAAGGCAGATCGAGGGTGATCAAGGAACGATGCACAACGTGAAGATGTTATATGAAGTATGCCCAAGGCAGCCAATCTACGTTGGGTCGACTTTGGGACTCTGGACCCTATTCTCACCCAGACCTACGAACAAAAATTCTCACAAGTGGATATTCTCGTCTTTTTCCAGACGAAAACGTTAAAATCACAAACGACAGGAGACTGTCGTATGCTAAAAATTACTGCTGCTTAAGGAATCCCCTTTTTCCCTCGAAAGGCATGTTCATGATGATATATGCGATCGAAATGGACTGCTACTCGCCAGTTCAGGCGATTCGCCGTTTCTTCTTAATCGTATCTTTTTAGAATTGCCATATAAGGTGAAACTCAGACACCAGACTCAGACTTTCCCCTCCTCCTGGTGTTATGCCGCAGAAAGTTTCGGAAGGTTACGTAAAACGTCTTGTCGTATCTCATCTCAAGAATTGCTGCCTCATCGTTCTGAATATAAAACAAGACTTGAATTCATGAATAGACTCGCCTACGCCGAGGGTCCACCGGATGATGACCCGGGATTCGTCCGTTCAAGATTGCTGCCGTCAAATCGATCGAAGAGAATTTGAAAAAGGCAATGCTTTGCACGGTGTCCCGTACACAGACGCACGAAGTTCGGGACTTTTTTTGGACCACCCGGTATGTTGTATAATATTCTTATTTTCTATTGTCCTTTTGAAGCAATGTATGGGACTTCGGACAAATGACACGAAATCCAGTCTTCCCGGGTGAAAATCCGGACGTCTTCGTTTAGCATCGTATGGCATTTGACTTCATTCCTATTTCATTTCTTAATTGGATCATTGTTGTACCCCGATAACACCGATTCGCCAATCACTTTCCATGACTCCATTTTCTTGGCTTTCCATACGGCAGGTCCAGTACTCGAAGTATCGCGTTGACGTCCGGAGTAGGGGTGGGAGCCATCGGCGACACGAAGCTAACACCCGAGTGTACGCATTGCTACGGAGTCTATTCAAGAAATTCTTATCTTCCAAAGCACCTGGCACACCGACAACGTGCTCAATTATTAGCTTGAGTGAGGGTCACCAGTAGGGCTGCACGATATTTTTTTGGACAATATCGTATCGTCTTCCTGCAGTATCGCGATGTATCAATTTATCGTCTGCTGAGGGGGGAATAGGATATGGGTCGTGTGGGGCCGTGGAAAAAGGGGAAGGCACAAAGCTGCGTTGGCGTCTTGGAAATCCAGGTCCTCCTTATTTTCTCCCCCTCTTCCGACCCTATTTGATTTTATCGCAGCTGCGGGGTGGGGGGAGCAGGGGAGTATTGCGATATTTCTATTTTCTTGGAAATCGTGGCTTCCCTTTTCTTTCCTCTCTATTCGTCGAAGCTGACGGAGAAACAAGGGAGCTATCACTTACGACGAGCAACGCGATCTATCGTATCGTGGTACGACCTATGTCAATTATTACTGCTCTGGCTATGAGCGAACTTTCTCGCGTACAGAACGGGAGATAAACGAAAAAATCTGTTTGCCTGTACTAGGACGAGCTCAATGAATGACATGCACCAGATCCGTTAAACTTTAAAATGATTTGGTTTCATATGGGAATAAGATTATCTCCGTCAAATGGATTCCTATAGAGTACCATCGTAAGATGAGATGAGTTTACGTTAAACAGATCTAGTTCATGTCACCCAACATCGTCGCAGCTCCATATCGCGTTAAAATATCGATATATCGTACAGCCCTAGTCACCAATGTCGTCCGTGTACGGTCCCTCAAACCATGTATTAATATTTCATCGGGAAGTTGAAGGTGAGATGGGCATATGTGATATTGGTAGCCGACACGTTCATCGGTTGGGCGATAGCATGCCAGGTGGGTAGGAACACCACACCTGCTGGAGTGCTCTTAATGTAAAAAAAAATTAATTAAAAAATAGAGCTATGAAGTAATAAAGTTACACATGCGAGAACTCGTTCGTAAGATCGAGATCAGAATCGACTCTGCGTAATAAAAAAATGTACGACGTTCTTACGCAAAAAAGTTACACAAGAGATCAGATTAATGTTGGAATCTCGCATGTGGGTCCTTCCCAGGCAGCACACCACGTTGGGCCCACGTTGGCTCTGTGAGGGAAAACTTAGGCCTACGTAGCAATGGGCTTACAATATATCAATATATAAGCCTCACATTGGCTCTTGTGGGGCTGCTAACATTTGTACTGCAAGTGTTGGCAAGCCATCTAGCTTAGTTACGCGAACAAACGAAGTTCCCCAAATGAAGCGAGATGGCCCCTAAAGAACTGCAATTTTAGCGAATAGCGAGTCACTCGGAGTCACTCCGACTCGCTATTAGCCCCCAATACCTTCCATGCAAGACCTGACTTATTCCCTCAGACAGTTGAGAAGAGAAGAATGCTTGGAAGCAAGTAGGCAGTCCAGAGAGACGCGGCAATCGTTGAGGAAGGCTGGTTCAAGAAGAGACCTCCACACCATGAAGTGAGGGTAAACGCAGAAGTCCCCGATTTTGGAGGCTGTATCTGTCTTTTCAGAGCAGGTTCGAGTGCGATAAAAAGATCACCTGTGGGATCTTTTTTGACAATCTCATCCCGCGTTACTGGCGCACTTCTTACTTCAGGAGTGATGCCTGACGAAAGAAGTCCACTGGTGAGCTCGAAAACATTGAGTCTCGCTTCTCCCAGCAGCAATGAAATTTCTACAATTTTAGGGTGGATTTTTGAACAGAGCATTATCCGATAATGCAGCTTTATTTACCGGAGTTATAATGCATTTTCTCTGAAATAAAGCTGCATTATCGGATAGTGCTCTGTTCAAAAATCCACCCTTAGCTGCGAAGATGTATCTCACCGGTCGCATCCTTACGACTGACGTCAGTCCGATTTTCAAGTGAATTTCTGCCTTTCATGCTAAGAAGACCCTTTCCATTCTAAAAGAAGAGAGACGTGGACACCGCCAGCTTGACAAGAGAACGAATGGTAGAGTTCCACGCATCTTTCTTCCTGATCTGATCAAAAAGCATGTAAGAAGACGGTAGAGTCCTCTCCACGTGGAGAAAAGTTTTATAGGCTCCTATACTGTCCAATAGATGTCTCTGGTTACTCCCCACGTTGCAGCGGTTCCGTCATCGTGAAAGGGTACTGCACTGGGCTGAGTTCTGTTGAGTAGGAGTGCTTTGGGTACGAAAGTTGGCTTTAGGCGATCTTCGTAGTCAGTTGCTATTGCTTTTTTTTCTTTCAATGCAGGGGTGCGTCAGAGGTACTCAGGTTCTTTCGTCACGTATCAAGCGAGGCTATGATGTCGCATCTCTGCACATCATAGAAGAGAAATTCAAGGAGAATCTTGTGAGAAACATTCTGTCCGGGACTTTAGTTGATCGGTGCAATATATTGCATTTATATCGGGATGGAGAAAGTTCGGCCATGGATGGACCTTCATTCCCTGCACGTCATCCCGAAGCAGATGTGATCAAGCTGGCCACTATAACTTAATTTGTAATTAGTAATTATTTACTAATTACTGACCTGGGAGGCTTTCTTTGCATGATGCTATCTTCGAAAAATTCCTCATGTTCTCATCAATTCATTCTGGTAAACGGTGAAATAAGGTGAAAAGGAAAAATGTAGACCGATAAACATCGATCTCAGAGAATGCATGGTGTAAATAAATAAAAAATCAAATACTCGACAGGAGATAATTCCAACAATCTACATTGGTGAAAATGACCGACCCACGCATGCGCACATCCGTTCACACATCGTTGAACAAACGCAAAACTATATTTCTTCCCTCTCGCTCCTTCCTGTGTATCTGCATCAAGATATAGTTAATTCGCTGATAAATTCACAGCTGCTTATTATATAAGGGACATATAGTCGGCATGTATGTGCCTGTTATGAAGGGTGAGCATCGGATGACCTTCACGTACACCGTTTACACGTACGATTTATTTTCCCCTAAACCTGAAATATCCATGGGAGAAAAGGCACGTGCTGGGGAGCCCGACACGGGATTTCCCTATTACATCCTGCTTCTCGTGCTATCTCCCCAATGTCAAATTGCGAAACTGACGCGTTTTCAGAACGTACAGTCATCAGTATGAAAGTAGGACGAGGGCAACCTGAAAGAGATTCCTTCTGTGCCGTCGTGGGGTAACGGATACACGGGCCTATTCGCTAAATAAAGAGTGGCACTACTCGGGGCTTAAGCCCTTTACCGAGTAATGAGGTTAATCCTAGGATGGCATTACTCTTCGTTTCAACAGACCCTATGAGCTGTCGGTTCCATTTCGGCTCCGTCGTAGACAGTACTTAGGGTTGCCAGATTTCCCTAAAACTTCAAAGAAATAAGAAGCATAACGACGCTCTTAACGTCTAGTCAGCTGTCGTTCCGTATGCTTTGACCTCCAGGAAAGACCGTCTTCGCGACTCCTCGTGAGTCTGTGACTAATTATTATTGGGGTTTCCTTAATCATCTTGAAATGTAAAATCGATTGCAAGTGGAGGAATCGAATTTCAGATAAGACATTTCTCTAGTGCTTGCAGTTTCTAGGGCGGCTTTGGATCGCTTGGGACATGCTCTCACATTCCAAAATTCCGCATGAAAAAATGTATGGGAAAAATACATTTTTGCTAGCCCACTTTTACTCTGAAATCCATTTCTACAATATCTCCAAAATGTCCCTCGGCGAGTGAGATTGCTTGCCCACGTTCAGCGTTCAAATGCCGCAGAGAAAGTACATATAGAACAATATTCTCAACTTCTGGGCGATCGGCGCTCATTAAGATTTCCAGGCATTTCTTTCCAGAGAAGAACATTCTTCCACTGCAGGTGTCGTGGTCAAGTCTTTATTCATTCAAAGTTCTTCAAAAAGTCTCGTCTGCCAGACACATATCGGTCAAATCATGGGAAAAGAGTTTCTGAATTTTTCGAGGACAACCCTCCGTTCCTAATTTCGAAATTGTTTTTCTTGTTGAATGTTTTTCAAACATTCGGATAATAAGACAGTTTGTGGTACTGATTCCCCTTCCGGTTTCCTCTAAACCTGCCAATTCCCTCCAAACTATTTCGAAATTAGTAACGGAGGGTATGGAACTCAAGTCTTCCCCCCAACCCCCTTCGAACTGAGGCACACTGCACCCAGTGGTTCCCCAGATTGGAAATGTGGACTTGAAATATGAATATGAAATGGACTATCGTCCTTGACAAGAAGGGTTATCTCACACCATCATATGGAGTTGTGCTTCTTTACGAAGAGTGTCTTCGCCGGTGCTTTTGAACCATATTTTGACATTTAGACCGTTTTTTTAATGCAAAATCCACTATGATGAAACAGAATTATTGACTGCAAGCATCATCGTCCAGAAAGTACGGCCGTCAAAGGTAAAAGCTTAGCATCTGTTTGAGCGGGAATTGGCCATTCCAACTGTTGTATGTCCTTTTTCCAGCAGTACATGGGATAAGCCATGGTGATGAAATGAATCGCGTGAAATTATCGCTTCTGACACAAACATTTGAAGCTCCACAGCACCAAAAATTGGAATCGGAATGAGTATCTTTCAGATAGTGTATTTCTTCACCAAGTACTGTATGGGAAAAAGGCATTTCCTGCATGATAGAAAACTGAAGCACAATAAATGTAATGCTCCATCCATCAGCTTCAATGCCGACATCCATGATTGTCGTTAGAATTTCATATTTTTCATGAAGCATCTTCCGTCCCAAGAGATGAGCTTCAATTGGACCCTAACACCTTCATAAGTGGATGAACTACAGTAGAAATATGTAATTTATTTGAAATGATGACAACAAACTAGCAAGGTCTTGCTTGATCACCGCCAAGTCTTCATGCGAGTAACTCGGTATTCCTTTGCTTCAGAAAAAATATCTGGGAGAAGGAAGAAACGCATCTTAAAACATTGATACAGAAGATAAAGTGTTTTCTTAATAACAACAGCTGTCTCTGCTCCAACTCAAATGGCAGCCAGGTACTGTTGCAACAGTTTTCCAAATGGGAATGGCCATTTTCATCCATATAAAGCAAAAAAATTGTGATATAATATCATATAATTTTATATATTCTGCAAAAGAGTTGTTTCATGTGTACCTAAAAGCTTACTCAAATCAAGGCACTGCAGCCTGATTTACAGCACGTTGAAGTCAATAGCTTGTTTTTTTTTTTTTTAGCCACCCTGTATATAATAGAATATTTACCTCCGCCCATGAAGAGGAAGTAAAACTTCATGACAATTTCTGTGTTTTACTGGTGGAAAAAATCTGATCGGACTGCCGTTTCCTCAGAACACGTTACGCCGTTCCCTCATATCGGAAGTATGATAACCCTAAAAGTATGTAAAATTCAGCATATAACGTTCCTCACTCTTTCCTTTGATGCAGTAGAGTCCGTAAATGGGTCGTGCCTTTTCAGTCCACAATGAGACGGTTTGGAAAATAAAAAACACAAGTCGACCCTAGAGGATGAATCGATCTCAAAATTCACTCTAAAGAAGAAGGACAATGCATCATCAGATACACTCGTGTGACAGTGAACATGACAACATGACTTTCTCTTTTACCCAGTTGATGTATTGACATTGCCCTTCCTAGGGTTGAATACATGGCAGTCTGTATGCGGCGGTTTGCGGCTACCTTACATTAATAAACGTTTCACGAAGCTCTTTAGTTCAGTCTAGTATTTGAGAAAGGATTTCTCGAAAATATAAGCAAAATAAAGCTTTTGCGGCGCTGACAGTGCCCTTCGTTCATTGCGTAATGATACAAGACTGACGACGGACTTCGAGGTGCTCCTTGTCCCAGGCTGAGTCCACCTCGAAGTCATCGATAGCAGACGATTAAAGTCTGCTTCACATCGTTGTCGGAATGGTCGAAACGAGAGGTGTCGTCTGCTTGCAGTGACCTCTCATTGTTCTCGGCATTGAGATGACTATAAGTGGCTTCACCCCACAGACAAGATGGAAGAAGGAAAGAAGGAGTTTTCAATGAGGCCGGTTACGATTTGTTGGATTTTGAAGAGTCCTCAGTGAGGAAAGAACATATGTTGACGTGCCGTTGACGTGTTCATGGTGAACACTTTCAGGCCTATACCCGCCATACAATGTCCTACTCTCATAGTGCATTCAAATTGTCAGGTCTTAACCCTTTCAGACCTGGCGTCCATTCCAATGGACATCGCATTTTCATTGTGTCTGTGGTAATTCCTTGGGATTCTCGTGATTTTGCGCCAAAGAGCTAAAAAATGCAAAAAAGTATATTATTCCAATATTAATTGGAATTCCTTAATTCAGGTCTGAAAGGGTTAAGGTGTTAAGATATGTGGTCACGCTCATGTCTTTGCTTCCATGTCTTTAACCGAGTCAAGATGAAGCCGATTCCCAAGGTTGAAGTGAAGTCTGAACCAATTTGGATTATGCGACAGGAACGAGAGATATATTCAATTGAATGTTGTTTATTGATGTTCATTATTCTATTTTAGGGTCTTTGAATGGCTTCCTCGAGCCAATCGACGAAGTGCGAGACTTCGGTGTATCCATCGGGGAATCCCCTGGCACATCCACCGACTCCATCAGTTGCCACGAAGGATGCCACTCCTACCACGGCTCCATCGGAGATTCGTGTCATTGGGCCACCAGAATCACCCTGTATCAGATTTTAAAAGAAATCTGCAAACACTTCCTCCCTATTCCGAAGAGCTTCTCCGTTTAGATGCACCAAGATTAATATCTTGAAGAAGAAGAAAAAGGCAAATAGAAGTCGAGCAGCTATGATAAAGCAGAGTTATGAAACCGCTCCGCCTTCGATGGGAAAATGAGAACATGGAAGACGCCACTTTCTTTCTCTTGCCAATCTCTAAAAGGTGTTTCAAACCGAGCGGAATTCTCTTCCAAGTAGAAAAAATTGGAACGAGGAGCAAGTGAACAATTGTGTCGACATACGAAGCAGGAAGTGCCACCGGGCTCCTGGCTGCAGATCATGTTCTCCGGGATAATATCTTGATACTCATCAGCGCAAGCTTCATCCGTGATGACAGTCATCTCCAACTTCTGCAAAATATCTGGAGCGAATCCGCTCTCCGTCTGGCCCCAACCGGAGATGACCACCCTCTCGCCTGAAATCGCAGTCCTCATTCCTCAATCAAATCAATCATCCTTCTAAAGCAGGGGTGTCAAGCTCAAATCGGTCGGCGGGCCGCATTCCTTACCCTGCAGATGCCTGCTGGCCGCACCCATAATTTTTCACTGAAATTTGTGCTAACAGTCAATCCAAGTGAAAATATAAAAAAAAACAGACGGCGGGCCAGATGCACCACCTCCGCGGGCCAGATCCGGCCCGAGGGCCGTATGTTTGACACCTCTGTTCTTAAGCAATGTTGAAAAGAAAATGTAGCATATTGGATGAATGGAGAACAGACCAACGGTGGAGTCGAAAGGTTCTGGAAGGATGGCAGGACTGACGTAATCATTGAATTCCAATGGAGATTCCAGGTGAAGGAGGGTGATGTCGAATTCCAGGTCATAGGTGTGCAAGTTGCTCCAGTTCGGGCTACAAGAAGACCAAGAATGCATTTTGTTTCCCTCCTACCCTAAATTTTGAAATCGTCGAGGTCACTTACTCGACCCAGTCGGGATGGACGATGATATCTCTGACGAACACCTCTTGCTCCGTTCCTTCATTCGTGCTGAATCTCCACTCTCCAGCCACGATCTTCGACGAATAACAAAAAAAGGACAAAATCATCGCACGGCACAAAAGACAATCGGGGAAGTGAAGGGGTGACGAAAGAAGAGAGGAATCAGAACCTTGACGTCTTCGGGGTCTGTGGGACTGCTTCGGACGCAGTGGGCAGCCGTCACGACATTCCACTCATCGTAGATCCATCCTCCGCAGAAGTGGAAGTTGCTGGACCTGTACCTAAACGACACTTGATAGGGGAATTCCCCTTGACGCGCATCGTCACCGTTGATGATCCTAGGAAACGACAAGGGCACACGATCTTCCCGGAAAAAAAAAAATCAACTCGCATTAATTATGATTTTCAACTTTCGATCCAGCCATGGTCGTGAAGTGACTCACTGGATGCGGCCAGCCCAATGAAGGCGGCAAGGATGAGAAGATAACCGGAGTTCATGCTGAAATCAGTGAGAGAGAAAAAGCGCTGTCTTTCCCACTCGGGTTTCAAAACGACAAATATGAAATTATGACTTGAAAACTATCACAGACTTACCTTGAGAGGCCCAATGAGACAGGATACACCGAGTGGAAGTTCCAGAGCGGAATCTCCCGTTTTATATAGTTGGAAGCGGCCAGGTGTGGCATTCCCAGCCATTCCAGATGGATATTTTTTATGCTGCATTTCCAGTTCCATTGCGCAATTGGACGAACTTGATAAAGAAGCTCTGAGATAGTGACAGTGATATAACCAAATTCGATCGGAAATGTACTAGGTGACGCAAAAGAGACACACTAAAGCTCATTTTGGACAATAGGACTGTGGGTTGCAGTTCAGTTCAGTCAACCAACATGAAGCTCATAAGTCTGCAGACTTGCAGAACTTGTGAAATTTTACTACACCCAAGGACGCAATTATTCATGAAGTGAGCAGCATCCCAGATAAGATGCGCGTTGCTGCTGTTATATTCGTTGTCGCCCGTTTCCTAAGCATTCTGGACAATGAAGGAGCACATATTGAACGGTTGCGGTGATTAATGAGATATTAAGTCAGATTGGCACCCTTGATTACAACGGATGATAACTATGGCACCTATGAGCTTTTGTTCCTCGTAACACCCATGTGCAATTTTAGCTCTCTATGCTCTACCGTTCCTAAGATATTAATCATGAAAGTGCGGAAGTTTCTCTGTATATAAGTATTTCACCCTGTATATAAGTTTTTAGTTATGTAATTCTAATTATGTTTTAATGTAAATATGAAAAAACTGATAGAACTCATCAATGGAAGTGGTAAATGGTAAGTAGGCGAAGTGTACAAGATGACGAACTCAAAATATTGTTATTGTCTCTGACAAATTATCGGCATGTAGCAAAATGTGCCTGTTTAGTTTACACGTAACATCCGCATATTTCGTCATCTTGCCCTGACCACGGAGCAATATGAGGAGGAAGTTCACATTGTTATACTTCGTTCAGTTTGTCATCTGAAGTTGCGTTATATATTTTTTTAAACACTGGACTGAAGTGTCAGTCAACTTGGAGCAGAAACACAGGATACACAGAAATACATCCTGTGTTAGGCCTTCTCTGTTAAGTCTAATGGACTCCAGATTTAACAGGTTAACCGCCACGAGGAACACTAGTGCGTATCACTGAATGGGAAAATCAATAGGCCAGCATTTCCGTGGCGGTCAACGTGTTAAGTTCGCTGATTTCCTCTGTCATTTCCTATAGTGGTCACTGCTGAGTGCCATGAAAGTGTAGTCTGGTGTTCATTATGCTTCATCCTGTATTCTGTTGAGTGTATGTGTATATATTGGATAGCCCTGCAGTTTTAATACTTCGCTAGGATGTTCCGTGAAGAACCCGAGATGAATTATTTTGAATGACGGAGTTGAAAACAAGAACGAATTCGAATCACTCTCTGTAGTTTTTTCATGGCGGAGCGAGCCCACACCGGACTAGGTGGGGAATTCCCCATCCCCACCAAACCGGCAACGCAAAAAAAGAAGGATTTAAGTGGTGGAGACTCAACGAGCTTCTGTCCTTGTGTATCTTCTTCAGTGCATTGTCTAAAAATATAGTCCTAGCTGTAAATGTTATATCTCGCAAGAAAAACCTTGGGGGAAAAACCTGGGAATCTCTCCATACGGTGTTCCGTATGGAGATAT
Organism: Darwinula stevensoni; assembly: GCA_905338385.1. Lineage (NCBI taxonomy): Eukaryota > Metazoa > Arthropoda > Ostracoda > Podocopida > Darwinulidae > Darwinula > Darwinula stevensoni. The sequence continues at coordinate 113,167 of CAJPEV010000318.1, read as the reverse complement.
TCCCAGGAAACTGCAAACTGGCGACAGAAGAAGTAAAGTAGAGTTTTTGATCCATCAACTTATATGTTCTTTACTCTTGAACTGTCAAGCTTTGGAAATGAATTTACAAACCACTTGTCCTTTTTTTAAGCCAAAAACCAGTGTAAATGTGCAATGAACAGCTCTACCTCCCTTTATCTTCTAAACAGAAATACAATAAGAAATGAAGAATTCCCAGGCGAGCGACTTGAGGCACGGCTACGTTCATGCAGGCATTCTTGGCGGTCACCGCCATTCATGGCGGTCAAGCAGTTAACAAGACAGCATTTTCGAAATCCTTGGAATTAGGAGACTGCTAGAATGAATACGACTATCATGCCGTAGATTATGCTTCGGTGTCAGGATCAGACCCTGTACCCTGTACAGTCGTGCTACATGCTTTTCCCTTTCTTTTCTCAAATAGGACCCTTTGAAAATGGTTTTTCCGGTGCGAACCATGTTAACTTCGTCCGCTTTAATGAGACGACTTTGCGGGAGAGACACGATCAAAACATGCTACTGCTTTTTGCTTTGAATTCTGTCAGAGACTGAAAATCTATGATTGCATGCTCATGGTATTTACGTCCTTCCCCCTTCGCGCTCCCCAGATTGAAATTGGCAGTTGAATAAAACAAGAACCAACATTCTAGAGAACTTGAAAGGGTCCCGAGACGATCATAACTTTTCAGAAGGGTTCTAAAATTGAGGGAAGCAAAGGAAAAGCATGAAACTTGGTTCATACAGAAAAGGTCCACGGTTGACCTGTTGAATATAATCCACTGAATTACCCAGCTGAAACAAGCCAGCATCGTGACTGTCTCATAGTGACTTGAGCACCCCACGTACGCTGGAATGACCTTGTGACTGCATCTGAATGGCTTCTTTTTTTTTAAGGGAAGGACATGCGGCAGATGCGTACGGCAACTGGCGTAAGAAGCTGCATAAGGAGGACAGAAAAATAGGTACTTAGCGCAGGCACATTACTGTAGACATTACGGTCCCTCAGGCAAGGACGCCCGAGTGCGGTCTGAAAGAGGCCTTTGGGGCAGCTCACTGATTGTCTTGGCCTATCACTAGCTTAAGTGATTTTTAAAGAGTACTGCACCCGTATCTCCTAGATGCGGCTTGCATCTGAAAATACCACTGCTACTTCCTGAATCCTCGCCGATGCCCATTTTGTTCCAATCTTCACTGATATTCCGTGGTGAAAAAGAAAGCAAATCAAGGGAAAGGGAGCAGGGGTGATAATAAATGACTTCATCGACAAGGAAAGACCAGTTAAGTCCTCAATTATTTCTCCTGTCATTTCACCTCGTCCAAAGTCGACAAGGGCTACGCTTCATTACAGATGAGAAATGGTCCCGCTGGGAAAGTAAGCGGATCCATGGCCCACATAGGTAATTTTTGCATGGAGTCGTAGGGACCTTAACCATGATTCTTGATCGACTCACCACTCACAGCATACATAGTCTGATACAAAACACGAACTTTATTTTTGTATCTTTCCGAGTCGGAAACCTACGTGATAATACACCAACAAGGACGACAGACGGGGAGCGCATTCACGTATCACAATGATTCCTTTTTGTTCCTCCTTCTTCAAGTAGCTTTTTTTTCAGCTTCTTTCGATGTGAGGCAGTTGTCTGAAGAGACGTAGGTGACTTATGGGCGAGGAGTGTATCATTCCATTTTGACCAACAGATGTTTCTTTCTTCTTGCAGATAGTGAAAGCCTTGCGGTTCGTCATCCATTTCTCATGCCACGAGGTGAATGGAAACGAGTAAGACAGAGAGAGAGAGAGAGAGAGGATACAGGAAAGGGAAAGAGCGTCCGACTTCTTCCTCTCTCATTGATCAAGAGGGAGGGAAGTTTCGAAGGACATCTTGTATCCAATTGTGGTAGGAGTGAACCCGAGTGTAGACACCGGGGATGTTCCGTCGGCCGCACCCGATTCCGAAGGACACGATCCCCATTTGATACCAATGCCCCTCCTTCTCGCACACCAGTGGCCCTCCTCCATCACCCTAAGACACCCACCAGATCCTCATTTAAAATGCATGTCATTAATCTATTTGAGGGTTTTGTACATTCATAAATACACTGCATCTGGATCGTTTGAATTTCAGACGGTGAATGGCTACGACCAACTCCATTGACTTGAAGATAATCAGCCTCCACTAAAGTCCTCCAGCTTCAAGTGCTGCTTGAACCTGTTGTTATCTTTACAATATCCATTATGTAACTTTTTCCTACTTGATGTCTATTACTACACTACATGCTGCACGTTGTCCTCTGATTGTTGCGTCAGTTGGAATTCGACTCGCCTTGACTCATAATATGAATATTCTCAACTTCTATGACGAAAGGGAAGGAATGGTAGAGAATTTAAATATTTGTATAGCAGGCTTTTGTTCCCGAACCCGCGAAAAAAATTTTCGGTTCCACTGGCACTCTATGAGCCGTCAATCAAAACAATTGGCTCTCACCCGGGTTTCATTCGGAAGTCCCAACCACGCGGATGCAGTTCCTGTCATGCCTAAGACTTCAATTTCTAAATCATGCGCCTTAGTGAGCCGTCAAGAAACATTTTGAATGCGTAGCCTTTCCAATGACAACGGCTTCGCCGTGAAGGAATTACTTATAATTTTAAAATAATCAAGGAAATAATTAATAAAAATTTAGTTGTTAGTAATATTGAGAAGAACTAAGATAATGAGCTCCTTGAAACGTAGAAAAAGCTATGGTGTATTTTTAAATAGTGTCTGTTGGAATTTCAACGATATGAACGCATTCTTCCATCCATAGGCAAGGGTTGCGAATGCCTCGAACCAGGACGACATAGCCATTCGTCAAAGTCTGGTTACCTTCTGTTCATCCCGAAGTAGTCATTTTGTGAAACAGTCAGCGTGACGTCTTAGAAAGTGTGAGATGGGAACCTCTTTCTTTAGTGCCCTCCTGCATCCTTCGCAACACGTGAAAAATTATTATTTCAAGTACTCACACGCATTTATAAAACTGGCACAGCGACTGGCACCGTACGTGCTTGTGCTACTTTTTTTCTGCTCCTAGAGACAGCCTTAACTATTCGTGGCCGATTGGGGTGTATCCAGGAAGTGGAGAACACAGGATGTTCAAGGTTAAGTTAATCTTTGCGTGTTTGTTCAACCGGATCCTCTCCGTTTGTTGATTGTATCTCTCTTTCCTCACGACATTTCGGTCTCAGGTCTTTCACTCTCTATCCTCATTCATTTAATCCATTTCACGGCCACATTTCTCATCGTTTTCGCAAGCTATTTGCCGCAGCGTGCGTGACCCGACTCATTGTCACCCCTGCGTGACGGTGACGACCTATGGGAAACCCGAATGGACGTTTGACGACATACCATGCACGTGATGGCAAAAACCTCTCCGTTTTAATATCGAGGACTCGAGATTTAGGATCTCAAAATGAATGCGGAGAAAAGAAGAGAGACGGATGGAAAGAACTAACATCGCAGGCGTCCCGTCCCTCTGCGCCAGCGCAGATGACTGTGTCGGGGAGACTGTAGGTAGGACCGAATTGAAGTCTCAAGGCTTGCTCACAAGCCACGTGGTTCCACATAGGTACTTTGATCTCCTTCAACACCAGGCTGTGATCCGTATCTATAGTGCACGAGTAGATCATCTGTTAATCGGTGAACAATTCCTAAAAGAATACGAGACTCATAAAATTCAGGGGAAGTCCGTCGTGATCGAGTTCATGACGCAATCCGTCATCGTGCAACTCTTTCAAAGAAGCTCATCCTTATGAGCTCACCTCGGTGTTGCCATTCCAGTTTCAAAAACCTGTTGTCCCTGTACAGGAAGATACGGTTTGCGCTTACGTCTCCATATCCCCCTCATCTTCCTGCTTTTTCACAGAAGCACTCATTCTTAATCAGATACGATTGGGTTAATTTAAGTGCAACGGTTGGAAGAGGACGCAATTAACCACAGCCGTTCCAAATCACATTTCATCCAATGACGTCTTTAAAGAGCTGCTTTCTCGGGAAAGAGAATGAGTTTCCTATTCAAGAAAACTCCTCGCTCTCTGTGCTTGCTCCAGTTGGAGCATATCCCTCTCTAATTTCTTCTTAATCCGTGCCATGATGACGAAAAATTGCATGTCACTAAAAACATGCTTTTATCTTGCCTTCAAGTAAAAAGCAATTTGTGGTCATCATGGAATCGGATAACGATTAATGATGGAAAAATAAGGGAATATACCAGCTCGAGCAGGCAAAGGGAGTTCTTTTGCTAAATAGAAATGTTCCGAGACTACTATATTGGAACCTTTTCATTCGAGTGAATTACTTTTATCGCCTGCGAATTCTCGAACGGCTACACCATAGAGTCGATCTGCTACACGGCGGCACGAAATAGGACAGTTTAAGCTCCAAGACAAGGAGTTCATTCACGATAAAAGAATTTGCAGACTGACCTTCGGTGAGTCGTCCCCAGCCGGTGACATAACACGGTTGCCCGGTGGCATTGCTGGCTTGGTTGGGCTTTGGCATGCAGACGGCGTCGATATTGGCTCGTCTCTGGGCCGGTCTAGCCAGTTGAAGCAAGGCAATATCGTGAACCAAAGTGGCATTGTCAAAACCTGGATGAATGACGATCCGAACGACGTTGAATTCCTCGTGTCCCAGGGGTTCCGACGTCGTGCTCACGTCGTATTCTCCCAATCGCACTTTCAACACCTCATGGACCCTTTGGATCACCGGGAGGCTGCACTCGAGAAGGAAAACTCTCGTTCCTCAAGTGGACAATTCGGGTCTTTCATGGACTGAAAAGCATAAGAAGGGATGAAACAGACTAGTCATCGACGCAGTGGGCGGCAGTGAGGACCCATCGCGCGTGCAACAAGGATCCCCCACACACGTACAGGTCTTGAGGTTTCTCCAGAACTGCTGCCTGTCGGCACAATTAAAATTTGTTGAATTCCTGCCTCTCTGTGAACGGCAGAATACTGACTAACTCCAACGGACATTAATCGTCCATCGACCTCGTCGAGATGCTGTAGTGCATATTTGCACGGTTTGTCAAAAGGTAACATGCAAAAAGGTCTAATACGGAAGTTTCTTGACGAACGGGTCGTTATGATTTTGCCAAGGTGAACCTGTGGGAAAACATGCTGGACTCCATTCATGTCCCAACATTGTAAAAGATTAATCAATTGACACGTGAAAACGAAGCACCGTGGCGAACGCCCCTCATTAGAAGTACCATGCAGAATGAAGGACACCAGATCGGGAGCTATGTCATCGGATGGAGTGGGCTTACATGCCAAGGCCATTCGGCGAGGGCTGCTTCTCCGTCGATGCTATTGTCGGATCCCTTCTTCCCGCAGTCTTTTCCTCGGTCTTCTTCCGCGATCTCAGGCACGAGTCCCACGGGTTGGGCGTTCAGGGGAACGAAGCAGCACACCTCTCGATCCGACAACCCACAATAGCTGTATACCTGACCCCCACTGGGGGAAACGGGCACCAATATCGTGCAAAGTGATTCGACATCGTACGTATATGGTAGTCTTAGTCACTTTTCTCGTTGCATTCGAACTTTAACTTTTCGCGCTTCTCGAACCTCATGTCTGTGATATATTTTATTTTGTTGCTTGATCTCAGAGTTGTATGGTGGAATGCTTGAAATGTGAACATTAAGACAATGAAGCAATACATGTAGCCTATTACTTCTGGGATTGATGTCCTTTGAGAATGAATAAAGAGTTTCGAGGAATTACAGCCGAGGAAAGGAAGCTAGTCAGTCACGTGTGTATGCATCCAAAACGAAGTACTGCAATTTTTATACCATTATATCTGCAAAAATGTAATATTTCTTGAATTTCAGGAATATTTCACTGTTTCGAGTTGCAATAGTTGTGTGAATGAAGCGTTATTTGCAGATTAGCCAAATGCATTGGATTTCCAGTGCTTATAAGTAATAATCGAGACAATTGCGTGGCCTTAGACTACATAAGCATACATAGAATGGGAACGGCACGAGAGCAGATAAACAGGGGTGAAACAACCTAGTTCGTTCTTACGGGAATTCAAAGTTTGGACGTTTGGAAGCGATGTCGAATGAGGGATTATTTTAAACAAGGGAGCAAATTTCGACAATAAAGTATTTTATAAGAAGGCCTCGAAACTGATTAAGACGAAGACAGTATTATCAGTTTATTATCCAAAAGCTTTGCATGCGTATTTTGTGCAACGACCAGATTAACATCAATTTGAGGGGTAATGTCTGGGGATACGGCAAGCATGGAGTTAATGGAAGGTAATGACTTGGAATTCATACGTTGAAAGTCGGTCAATCCCTGAATGAGGGTTATTTTGGCGACGTTGTTGCCATGTAACCAAAACTAGTCGTACGAATGTCACATGCAATGCCGGACAGAAGAGTTGCTGGGCTTGTGGTCACTGATTCTTTAAATAGCATACAGTACTGAGTTTGGTAAGCTGGAGAGGGAGGGGGGGGGGGGGTGGACTGCCCTATCTCTCCTATCCCTGTAGTTATCGCAAAAAAGCTAAATGAAAGCTGTTGAGCTATTTTGGTAAAATTTGTTAAAATACTGGTAATAGTGTGGATGAAAATCGACCGAAATTTTGAGGTCGTAGGCCGATGCTTTAGGAAAAGATAGCGTCCTTCCCCGCTGGAACTATCACTTCCATTGGATTAACGCCGCAGACTCAACATTAAAGATGCCCTCCGTGTTCAGGAATATATGCCTCGGCCAAACTGGTTAACTTCGTGAAAATGCCTTGGATGTCATCGTCTCAAAATTGCTTCACAGCTGAGCGCTCAATAATGGCGCAACAAGTGAACTGGAGCGGGTTAGCATGAAATGTCAGCTGGCATGAATGAAGCCCCTTCCGTCCTCGCGCACTCCATTACTTGGCGAGTTTTCTACCTGCTGAGCCATTTCAATACTTTCCAACTTAAATCAAAGTTGGTGCATGGTCCCATGACAGTGGTCATTCCGAGTTCTCTATTCATTTTCGTTAATATAGCAACGCGAAAAGGTAAGTCCTTTCATCAACGTCTTCTTGGTACTCTTTAGCGAAGATTAATGATAGCGAAATGGAAAGTGGTCATTAAGACCCCATCAGTATTCGGAGCAATGTATGTAGCAAAACGTGGGAAGCGGAGACGCGTAATTCGCGGGACAGGCACAACATACAATGGATAGCATGGTGGAATGGTGAAAAAATGCAGAAGCAAACAAGTCTAGAGAGGATATCATTACATGAATGGCTCAATATGGCCTCTGTGTTGGTCGATGATGACATCCAAGGTCTAATGATTGGCAACGAGAATTTGCGTGCACAATCCGCCGTTTTGCAGTCTTCGGAACTGGAGGCATCGTCTGACTATCGCGGTCCACGCGCATCTTCAACGAGTCCCACGATCAATACTCACATGGGTTGAGATCGGGTGATGTCCATGAAACAGCGGGATGCGCACGCATTCCTCAAGAGGTGTTCTACGAAGTCGTTTCCATCGTTCCTCGCATGGATGCCATCATCGATCTGCAAGGCCACATTGAATAATCCGCATCGTGATTCCTCTGTGCGGCTCTTGTTTTGTTCTTGAATTATTTTCATTGCGCCACTGTCTCAAATGACTAGCTACTTCTGCTACAGATCACGAGCCGCCTCTGGCTTTCTGCCATTAAAAAACGAGATCGAGAGGTTGCCAAGCAGAACTGCATGGAACTCATCCCCCGGATAGAACAAATAATTTTCTCAAGTGGGACTCGGAATCCGAAGCAAATTTGGTTTTGAATTTGCATTCTCTATCGCTGTTGACAAACGGACAAACGTTCGAGGTTCGAAAAAGTCATCACTGTATTTGAACGAGGAGGGTAATGATAGGAAGACTCTGCAGCGCTCTATCTTCACGGAATAGGGTGGACGATCGACTTTATTTTCGAGTAAAGCTTCCTGCATGCTCCTTTTAAAAGTTCTATGCGGGGCTCTTAACCTAAACTCTCCTGTATACTTATGACAAAGACAATAGTCTTCATAGGTTTTATATGCTGTCGCCATTCGAGAACGAAAACTCGAAAATCCTCGCCCGTTGCCGGTTATCTTTTAACGCCTCAACCCCTGGAAACACAGTGGGTATGTGCCCTATGGCATCTAGAAAATTACAGCGCAGGATCGAGTGATCCCTCTCATCTCTATTTAGGCTCTTATTCCTCGGGATTTCGGAAAAGTGGGAAGTCAATGACAGTAATCGAGGGGAAATAGCAGGAAACGTGCGAGTTCCCGGGGCAACATGTCTCGAAATCCGGATATTTCTCTTTTATATTGCGACTGAAAAACGAATTGGGCGGTTGCTTGCGTGAAGAACTGTGAAAGGATTGTTTCATCTCTCCAAGTTAAAAAAAAAGTCTGACTTCATTGGAAGAAAATAGTGGTCGCGGCTCGAGGGGCTCATCCGCTTTCTCCCTTAGGCATGATACGATCGCACGAAACACTCCGTAATCCATGTCCTGGAGATGTCTATCCCCATCGTCTTGGCTTTTCTACCGGAAATCCTTATCTCAATTGCAATGAGCTTAAGCGATACCAGCACCTTTTCACCTTATTGATCGTTAACTAGTCTGGATGAGGCACTGGAGGCTCCGGACATTAATTAATCATCTAGATTAGCTAATGTCCCGAGTGTCTACAGAGGAGAGGTTGCGAAGGAAAGAAAGGAGCTTGCATTAGGCCCCTTCATAAATTGAAACTGTCGCTGATACGATCTCTCCTGTCAACTGCGTATTCTCGATGAACACCGCACTGTTGGAAGTCTGGTTCTGGACGAAAATAACTATATTTTCTGGAATTAAAGAAAAATATTTTTCTCTTAAGTCAGCAGAATGTATGCATTGATTTAGTAGGGCAGAATTCGCAATTTCATTACAAAGATACATATCATATTTGAAACTTTCTCCGTCGACCTTAGATTATCATCTACAAGCCCCTGTGGACCTTCGGGCAGAATTTTTATCACTTCTTTCGCTCAACCGCCGGTAGTTTTTTCTCCCGTCGGTCATCTCTCTCGTGCCGTCGACTGTAAAATACGATATTTGGTTCTATCAGATGAAGAGACCTCATGAAACATTTCCAGTAGTCCATGCAGTTGCAGCCGAGATGAGGGCCTCGTTGGGCCCTGGTCAGGTCATGGCAGGGGAGGACGAGAAGGAGCGCCAGCGTCCACAGCATCTCATGGAAAGGCTGAAAAGAAAACTTCATCTTCACAATCATGCCTGAAGATGGAATTGATGAGAAAACAAAGCGTGGTAGAGAAAAGAACTCGTTCAGGGCGTATCTGGTCACGCGTTTACTTTATGATGTCCATTACCGAGGAACCGCGTCACGATAATTACTCGCTTCTCCCTTTCGAAGAAGACGGTGAATCAGAGATTTCCATTCTGGCGCCAGTCGAGTGAGCGAACGGCGATGTGGACTTCGAAAGAGTTTTCGAGAAATAAATGACTCTTTGATGTAAGAGGGTGGGGGGGAACGAAGGAGCATTCCAGAGAAGTTAAGCAAGACGATGGAAGAAAGAGAAAAAGATAAGGGGGAGACTTTCGACGACCCTGACCCTTTGAACTCCCTCCGGCAGCCATTTCGTCCCATCTTCACACCATCATTACGTGTCGATACATATCTCGGACTTGGGACAGTGAAGTGGAAATCGACGTGAACGAAAGGAGGAAATTAAAAATCACAGCAGATTTTCGCCGAAGGAGTTCTAGTAATCCGCCAGCTAAGCAGTTCTAGCACGCGCGAACGGCTGTAAATTTAATGGGTTCCACACGGACGTCCTACTTATCCCTGGCCCGGTCGGGATATGTCCCTTTCTATGCGGAAGCTTGTCAATCATACTTTAGACGAGATTGCATGGAAAAGGAGAGTTTGGAGGAAAACGTGACTAAGGAGACCTGACGCAAGACTCATTCATTCCACTTCTTCCCTTCCCAGGTGATGAAAGGGAGCGTGGAAAAATGCGAAATGACCCCGTGCTCCGGAAGCCATCTCGTATCACGTTACCTGTATGATGCCTGTCAGGTCATCGTGGAGAATGCGCGAGACAATCTGGACCTTCCTCATCTTTCGTCCACATGTCTCGTGTGACTTTTTAGCCTCCTTTTTCCCACTGTTAGGCGTGGCGCCCAGCCGTTTTTTTTTTTTTGTTCCATCAAGAAAATCATCCGAAGTGAAAAGAGCTGCCCACTAGAAGCGTGTTTCTGCTCAATTTTGCACAGTAATTACCGCAAGTTGCAGATAGGAAGGATTGCTAACGAAGCTCAAGTTCTGTAGAGCAACGTGATAATTTTTTTTTGGCAGAGTGGAAGAGGATTAGAAAGTGAAACTTTTCCCCTGCCCCACATTGACGCCGGGCTCGAGGCATTTTCACGGTATGTGCATGCTCTCCAAGTTCTTTCTCCCATATTATGAGGCCTTCCTGCCTCCAGTAATAGAAATGTACAGGAAGCCTCACTTCCATTGTCCCCGGTTCCATTATGGTGCGATGACCTCATGTCGTGATTATATCAGAGGTAGATTCCATTACCGCGACATCCAATTCTTTTCACTCCGTCTTCCTCGTACGAGAGCAGAAAACCGTTATGAACCGTTTTAGAAGCAGGTTCTTGGTGTCTCGATCACGCGTAGGCAGGAGAAATGGCTAGACGGCACGAGGTCATCAAGATCATAAGGGCCTGGAGATGCTACTGCTACGTTTCCAGCACTGAATGTGATGAGGGAGGAAGAAAGCTCTTGCCGGTAGAATTAAATGCAATACCGTAAGTATGGCAACATCGCCTACGAGAATGAAGAGCGTGTTTAACATCCTCTCTGACAAGAACGGGGAAGGAGTAAGGAGTTGGGTTGTTACATCACTACGTCCCTTCATAGATCATTCTGACAGCTTCAGTCGTGAACTTTAAATCGAAAAGGTCGACACGCATGCCGGTATGAAATGGATAGAAGCACCGGGAGGACAAGTGAACCCTTAACCAATTTTGGGCGTGCAGGGGTTGTGGGTGTTTCGTGTGCATATGCTCCACCCAAGAGCGGTTTGTCAAGTGATTCACCGACATCATACATAAGGAAACAGGAGATATTTCCCTTTGTGTTCTCAGGGTACGTGTCTACGTTTTCGCAACGTTCTTCCGTCTTACATCACAGTCCATGTAACCTATTGTAAGGGAGAATAATTTTAAAAGACGGGCCCAGCTTGTTTTTATATCCTCAACCTACGGCGACTTCGACGCTCAGATAACCAGCATGGGGAGTTCCGTCATGCCTTCTTCCCAGAAAAGTGGACTCAGGCAACGAAAAAAAAAGAAGCCTTAATGAGAAATAACGCAACACGAGACATCACGCCATCGAAAACCGGCCTTCTATCAACTGGAATCTTTAGAACATCGATGTCTTTTTCGTGGTTTGGTACTTACCCATGAATTCTGACGCTTTTTATCCCTCCCATAAAACTCACTGATTTCAATTAAATCACATTCTGACTCTTATATGAAAGCTCTCCACTTCACTCGAACTTTGTACTTGAAAGACATACTCACTACTTCTATATAAAACGACTCACCCGGAGGAGAAGAAGAAATTCTGTCGGCTCTCATACGTGAGAGTTTCCACGCGAAGGAAATGAGCTCAGTAGGGCATCTTGGGCATGGATATGCAAATGAGATGATTCTATTTTCTTCTGCTTCTTCCCTCTCGACGAAACACGAAGGCCTAAGGCAAGGTTTACACACCCGCACGAGGCACGGCCAAGAAGCGACTGTGCCTCGAGAGTGAGAGTGAGAGTGAGTGCGTGCGTGAGTGAGTGAGTGAGCGAGCGAGCGAGTGAGTGAGTGAGTGAATGAATGCGTGGGATGTCCATAGGGCCTGGTCACTTACAAGGACGCTCCGATAGGCATGCAGGCACCGTCTCATACAAATTCTAAGGGGAAAGGGTACAGGATGTAGCAGGAAAAAAATATAATGACCTTCATGAATTCTTTCTTTTTTTTTCTTACTCCTACTTCTTCCAACCGTGACATCGTAATGCACCCAAATTCGGTGCTACGCGATTAAGATCTTTCGAGAGTAGGTGGAAGATATTCTTCATGAGAGCATTCGTGAGCATACGCCCCTGGTATTTGACTCGCACCCATGAGAATAGATCCGTGGCAACGCATGTCTCTTCTCCAAACATACTTTACACGTACGGTGCTTTTGTAGTCAATGCGTCACATTTCCGATGCGGGGAAATCTCTCCTCTGGGTATTTGCTGGTTTCCGGTTAAACGGAGTTTGTCACCGCATGCGGAATGGGTTTACTCAATCTGCTGGCCACGAAGTAACAGGACAGTATCATGTGAAAAGTAGCAATTATTTTTTATGTTTAATGGAATAATGAATACATGTTTTCCTTAAACTTCAATAATTATCAAGAACCCAGGCTCATATAAGACGAAATGCATTTTACATCTATGAAAATCGGTACCGCATGCTCTTACATGCTTTTCATCCTTGTCCTTTTCTCCCTCGTCTTTTTCTCCTTGTTCATAGTAATTCTGTGTAATCCTGATAATTTAATGCTATAACAATTGTTACTGAGAACAGTTAAGACAGGATGAAGGTGGCATACCTGCATGGTAATAATCGCTACTCATCGAGCGTTATGCAGAGATCCAGAAAACCGACACCAGCTTCAAAGCCATTGCCTCGTGATTTCTTATCCACCTTCTACAATGGCAGACGTCTTTTGGTACAGGGTACAGGGAAAACAGGAGTTAAAGAAGAGGAGTAGGAATTGGGGCACGAATGAAAAATTTACCTTCCTGGTAATACTACACCTAGGCTGATTTCAAAACGGTAGCTCGGTCGCTGTTCGGTTCTAGTTTCAGTTCAGACATTGATATTAGTTCGACCGTGCTTTTGTCCACTTCAATCACAATGAAATCCCAACATGGACTGCAACTGAACTAAAACTGGAACTGAACAATAACTGAATAGAGAATGGACTGCAGTTTGGAAATCAGCCCTGGTTCCTATTTATTATTTTATTTATTCTTATATTTAGTTATTTTTGGGAAGGCCAAGACACCGTGCGGACATTTTTTGATAGATGCTTGCAACTGTCCGCTGTCAAGTTCGACCGTGATTAGTCGTCTGGAATATGGACATCAGTTCTCACGTGCTAATAGCAGAACACGATGTAGTAAAATAGTGGGAAGTGTCGTTCACAAACGTGGGAAAAGGAGTAGAAAGGGCTAATCCTCAACTACATTCCATTATCTTGCAGTTTACTCTGTTTGCGAAGATTCTGGGTGAATTGCAGCAATAATGACGAGGCAGTGAATTCATGAGTACCGTTCATCTTCTTTTTTTACCCCTTGGGAATTAGTACCTCAGGACCTGTCCCACATTGAACAGGAATTACCTGGGGCATGCCGTCGCATTTCGTCTTTTCTTGACACGTCCTACTTATACATCCTGAAGCCTTGCAATATTGGACTCTCGCTGAGCATTATATGCTTCACGGACACGAGAGATCGCAGAGATGCATTAGAACTACAGGTATCTTCGTATTTTGATCCGTTTCAGCTTTTGGACATTGGGGGTACATCGCGCGTGCCTGTGACGCCGTTCATTTCTGCTGGGACTAATCGTGATCATCGGAACTAATGGCATTTTCGTCATTGCACAACGTCCAGCAAGTTCGCCATTTCCTTAGAATTAGTGGTCTTTGGCTCATTCAAAAGAATGAAAATTGACAGTGGCTCGGAAATTCATTACCCTCTGGTAATTAAGTAATAGCAAGATGTAAAGTATTTGTACTCTTTCAGTACTTTCATCTGAGCAGTGTCTGTACTTTCTACGAAAAGGGTTAGTTCAATGAACCACTTCTGTGTCATCTGGTGAGAGCAGTGTAAACTCTTCTTCTTATAGTCTCATATTTATCGAATCATCCTTTTCAAAAGAATTCAATACACCACTCATGCTATCAGATTTTGAAGAAATATGCACTCAAAAAAAAAGCTCACTTCGCCTGTCATCTACTCACTACGCAAGGGCGTCCTCCCATACGTTATTTTTCTTTCATGAGTGAGCATGTTATGCCGTGCCAAGGACTCAATTGCATACCTATTACCTGTTTATTAGCCCACTTAATGCTATCAGTCAACGATCATATCTGATGCTGAACAATACTCATTCCGATCTTGGGTGCGTACCTTCGAGTACATGTTTAAGCCATTGGTATAAATCTTCCGGAGTCTGACAGGTCACCCTGGATTGAGCATCACCGTTCTCAATGGAATAGAATTGCCGTTTTCCATCAAAGGCTGTCGAACACTCTCGTTCCCTGTTTCTTCGAGGGAATATTACTGTTACCGACCATGACGCCTGCCACAGTGAATATAAATTCTGATGACAGCATCGAAACTGCAGGGGAAACATGGACTCGCGATTTCACTCGAATGCATGAAGACAATTGTCATTCAACAGTTGACATACTGATGGATAGCGTGTCAACGCTACTCCGAAATCTATTTCACATCTCATCATTTAGATGCAAGTACAGAACCGAAGAACCAGGTTCTACATACACATCTGTCCGTTCGTAGAAGTTTCACTTTCCACACGAGAGAGAGAGAGAGGGGGGGGGGGAGGGGGAGGGAGAGAGAGGGAGGGGGGGGGAGGGGGGGGGGGGAGGGAGCGAGGGAGAAAGACAGGGAGAGAAGGGAAGAGGCAGGTTTCGACACAACTTCGCGACAGGAAGCGGTTCCAGCTGGTCTCTCTTAGTACCGCGGCTATGACTTGCGTTATACCAAACGAGAGGATTTATAAACCACGCGTCCAACAATATAGACAAACCGTCAAAAATTAAATATATTTATTTCTTCTTCCCCTGCTTCTGAAGGACGAGTCACAAGCACAGAATATGGGTAATGATGATGATATGATTTATGATGAATTTGCTCGCATCGATGGGGGAGAGGCTTTTCCAAGACTCCATCACTTTGTTGCCTCGTATTCAGTGGTCTCAATATGTTTCTTGTAGTAGGAGGCATGTTCCTTTACGAACTGAGGCATGAGTTTGTCCAGGAGGAACTGTGGCAGGAGCGGTATGCGGAAATCAATGTCGTAAATCTGTCGAGAATGGGTCATCCGTGCCGACATCTTGGTCAGGGCGAAACCAGCCAGATACATCGACCCCCTGTCCGATGATTCATGTTACGCAATCTGCATTTTGGATGACTTAAAGGAAGGTTTAAGACTCGAAACGCCTACGTCTTAGGACTTACCTGACGTGATCGTCGTTGGGCTCGAATTGGGGCCAGGAAGTATCGGTCATGAGGAAGAAGAAGGTGTCATTCTCCCATCGATGGCAACCGAGAACGACAATATCTCGACTGGAGATGAGACCTCCCACCATGGGACGAGTCACGATATATCCAACCCGAAACGAAGAACCAGCCTGCGCATGGGAGAAAAAGGGACACCATGATGTTCATTATATTCATTTTGTTACTTTTTTCTGCTTGTTCACAGAAAGAATGGTCGCCCTCGTACGAGGAGCGTTCAAAAACTTCATTTTCCCCAAGCCTTAATGACGTTCTCTAATTTACTTTCGGAATCCGATGGTGACCATGTTGCAACGCCTCTCGAAGTATTCCAGTCCAAATTACGTAACGTGGGGAGGCTTCTTCGAGCAGCTTTCAGTATTTATTGTCAGCTGTTTTTTCCCCACTGGTGTGACGCAGTATATTCTGTGAGTTTGAGGTAGACAGCTATAAATACTTATGACAGTTTTAAATATTATTTCATTTTTTATTTCCTATGCACAAAAGGAATTGGAAATTAGAATACATAATAGGATAAAGCTTTTTTTGAACCTTGTTTGAGAAGTGTCAGCTTTCTGCCAGATAGGAAACCTACTTGATTGATCGATTTCTCATATTTTCCGTCCCAATGCGTACCCCTCTCCACCACCGAAAGAACGATAACTGGGAACGGTTCCTTACCACCAGCCTGGGCTTCGAATGAACTTCGTCCTAAGAGCCACAGGATCGCCAGAGACGACGATTTACTTTGGCAACCAAACCGAATTCTCATCTGATGTTCAAGATTTTTGCATTGTGTTTCATGCTCTTTTTTGACTCTCTTGATATCGACCAGCTCATACCAAAACAGGACAGTTAACTTGCCAAGCACACTTTCTCAAAAATGTTTCAGACGTTCCAAGATTTTGCTATAAATTTCACCTTCCGTGAGTAATTTCATGATGAAATGAAAGATTCTGTTCTGTCACACTGATGACCTAAAACCTGCCCTAAAAATAAACCGCGTAACCACCGAAAGAAGCCCCAGGTAGTGTAATTTGGGCTAGAATACCCAAACAGGTGCCACCAGATGGTCTCCATCGCACTTCACCTGAAAAATGAAGAAAGTTGTGAAACGGTCAATTGAACAATTTTAAACGTCATTCGTGTTTTTATATTTTTTCTCTTTGCTCTTGCAGATAATTTACTTCTGACATAGGATTAACCCTTTGTTCGTGCCTAGCGTAATACGATGCCCAATTGCTCTGCTGAATGAATATTGTACAAGATGGTCCATTGTAAACCCTATTTTTAATATAATATAATCTTTGCATCCAGTAGGGCAAACCATGCAAATAAATATATAACTATTTTTTATTTTAAATATTAAGACTTGGATGAGATCTTTTGATAGAGCCAATTTTTCTTGCGAAAAATCTAACGTGTCAACAAAGTCACGTAAGGTGAAGTCCAAATCAGATAAAAATGCTCAAAATGAGTTTTCAGATTTTGCCCAGCAGGGCTCCAAAAAATGCGGAGATGGTCAAATGTAGCTCTAACGTGGGTGAGTAAACGTCATCCACGCAATGGCTCGACTCTTTCTCAAACAGCATTATTGTCTGAAGCTTTATGGCTCGTTCAGACAGCATTCCCTGGCAAGAAATAGAGGTTTGCCTCTGGAACAAGAAAGTGCGCAGAAATGTTCAATTTGAAGTTCCACAACCCAACAGTTGGCCTTTAAGTCCGCGATCAGGTTTTGGCGGCTTGAGAGCTCTATGGGAGGAGGAGGAGGTCGGTTATCTGGATGGACAATTCACTAAGCATCAAATTCGGCTATTTGCAAATTCGTTTTGAAGACCTTTTAAAAGAGGGTTTTGAAATTCGAAAAATGCACGAAACTTTGTCTTGATGGAGATTTTTCAGTAAAAATATAGGCTCAATCGATAGTTCTCATCCAGAGCTTTCCAAATATCAATATATATATATTAGTTGCGTTATCTCCACTGTGCGCAAAGGTACAGGGTGGATTGCATAAAACTGGCTTTAGCGTAATGGAGCTTTAAAACACCTTTAGCACCGCTAAAAGAGGTTTAAAGCTCTCTTAACGGCGTTAAAGGAGGTTTACGCTAAAGCCAGTTTTATGCAATCCACCCACAATTTCTTTTTTTTCTAAATTAAAATAAAAACCGGTTTACTAAGGACCACCATGTACATATTGAATGAACAAGGATGAACAACATATGACCATCCGGTTGCCTTACTTTTTGTGCAGGAGTAATCAAAATCCAGATAATAGAGCAGGGGCGATAAAATCATGCAGCTGTCCTGTAAGATCCACATGAGCAACTGGAACCAGAGCCAAATAAATATACTGAGGAGGATTGGCGATTGGCCAATCTTCCGGTGAAGAAACTATACTGGACTTAGTGAAGAAATGGCATGAAGACCGTGAAAGTTGTCCTGCATCTCTCAAAAACACCCAAACAAAACGTCCACTCCCTATCCACCTGGTCAAACAACCGGGATAGATGGATAGGGGGTGGATTAGGAACCAGGTGGACGTCCTCCCCCGGTGGAAATCCACCTAGCCATTCGCGCACATGTATTTCAAGACAAGTGGGTTTTCCCTCCTGGTAGATTTGTCCCCCTGGTGGACATCGCTCCAACAGGTGGAAATAGCGCCTAGGGGGACACCCACCTGGATCCAAATCCACATGGAGGATGGACGATTTGTAAAGGCACCTTCATTCTAAGACTTTGCTCGTGAAGTCAAAATATTGTATGCCATCTTTGAAATTGATTGGGATGTCGATCGTATTAGCATGGAGGTAGGAAAGCAAGCCATTCGACTCCGATTCCTCGACACACTTGTGATAATCTGTGCGTTTGCACTGACAGCTGCACCCAGACCGACGAAAGGAGAGATGATTTCATCCTGCGGCCCATCCAATTCTACTGGACGCACGCTGCGTTCTCATCTGTACTAGATCCTGTCATGCGCTGGGTTTCGAGGGATTCAAGGGAGATTTTCCGAAAAAGTCGGAAAATCATGAGGAAAGAGAAGAAGGGAGAGCCCGAGGCAAGGAACAAAATGAGAACTGAAGTGGTCGGTCAAGCCTCGCACGATATTGCAGAAAAATTTTTCCCCAGTCATGCTTAGAAGTTAGCGAGGAATCTGCCACCTTGACCCATATTAGTCTCTTCCAGCTGTTCTCTCTCAGATATTGCGATATGGCTCAGCAGATTTTGACGAGTCCCTCGCCTGTCCCGGAACGTTCTCTAATTTACTTTCGGAATCCGATGGTGACCATGTTGCAACGCCTCTCGAAGTATTCCAGTCCAAATTACGTAACGTGGGGAGGCTTCTTCGAGCAGCTTTCAGTATTTATTGTCAGCTGTTTTTCCCCCACTGGTGTGACGCAGTGTATACTGTGAGTTTGAGGTAGACAACTATAAATACTTATGACAGTTTTAAAAATTATTTCAAGTTTTTTCTCCTATGCACAAAAGGAATTGGAAATTAGAATACATAATAGGATAAAGCTTTTTTTGAACCATAGTTTGAGAAGTTTCAGCTTTCTCCCAGATAGGAAACCTACTTGATTGATCGATTTCTCATATTTTCCGTCTCAATGCGTACCCCTCTCCACCACAGGAAGAACGATAACTGGGAACGGTTCTTTACCACCAGCCTGGGCTTCGAGTGAACTTCGTCCTAAGAGCCACAGGATCGCCAGAGACGACGATTTACTTTGGCAACCAAACCGAATTCTCATCTGATGTTCAAGATTTTTGCGTTGTGTTTCATGCTCCTTTTTGACTCTCTTGATATCGACCAGCTCATACTAAAACAGGACAGTCAACTTGCCAAGTACACTTTCTCAAAAATATTTCAAATGTTCCAAGATTTTGCTATAAATTTCACCTTCCGTGAGTAACTTCATGATGAAATGAAAGACTCTGTCCTGTCACACTGATGACCTAAAACCTGCCTTAAAAATAAAGCGCGTAACCACCGAAAGAAGCCCCAGGTAGTGTAATTTGGGCTAGAATACCCAAACAGGTGCCACCAGATGGTCTCCATCGCATTTCACCTGAAAAATGAAGCAAGTTGTGAAACTGTCAATTGAACAATTTTAAACGTCATTCGTGTTTTTATCTTTTTTCTCTTGGCTCTTGCGGATAATTTACTTCTGATATTGGATTAACCCCTTGTTCGTGCCTAGCGTAATACGATGCTCAATTGCTCTGCTGAATGAATATTGTACAAGATGGTCCATTGTAAACCCTATTTTTAATATAATATAATCTTTGCATCCAGTGGGGCAAACCATGCAAATAAATAAATAAATATTTTTTATTTTAAATATTAAGACTTGGATGAGATCTTTTGATAGAGCCAAATTTTTTTGCGAAAAATCTAACGTGTCAACAAAGTCACGTAAGGTGAAGTCCAAATCAGATAAAAATGCTCAAAATGAGTTTTCAGATTTTGCCCAGCAGGGCTCCAAAAAATGCGGAGATGGTCAAATGTAGCTCTAACGTGGGTGAGTAAACGTCATCCACGCAATGGCTCGACTCTTTCTCAAACAGCACTATTGTCTGAAGCTTTATGGCTCGTTCAGACAGTATTCCCTGGCGAGAAATAGAGGTTTGCCTCTGGAACAAGAAAGTGTGCAGAAATGTTTAATTTGAAGTTGCACAACCCAACAGTTGGCCTTTAAGTCCGCGATCAGGTTTTGGCGGCTTGAGAGCTCGATGGGAGGAGGAGGAGGCCGGTCATCTGGAGGGACAATTCACTAAGCATCAAATTCGGCTATTTCCAAATTCGTTTTGAAGACCTTTTAAAAGAGGGTTTTGAAATTCGAAAAATGCACGAAACTTCATCTTGATGGAGATTTTTCAGCAAAAAATAGGCTCAATCGAAAGTTCTCATCCAGGGCTTTCCAAATATATATATATTTGTTTCGTTATCTCCACTGTGAGCAAAGGTACAGGGTGGATTGCATAAAACTGGCGTTTTAGCGTAATGGAGCTTTAAAACTCCTTTAGCGCCGTTAAAAGAGGTTTAAAGCTCCATTACGCTAAAGCCAGTTTTATGCAATCCACCCACAATTTCTTTTTTTTTCTAAATTAAAATAAAAACCGGTTTACTAAGGACCACCATGTACATATTGAATGAACAAGGATGAACAACATATGACCATCCGGTTGCCTTACTTTTTGTGTAGGAGTAATCAAACTCCAGATAATAGAGCAGGGGCGATTAAATCATGCAACTGTCCTGTAAGATCCACATGAGCAACTGGAACCAGAGCCAAGTAAATATACAGAGGAGGATTGGCGATTGGCCAATCTTCCGGTGAAGAAACTATACTGGACTTAGTGAAGAAATGGCACGAAGACCGTGAAAGTTGTCCTGCATCTCTCAAAAACACCCAAACAAAACGTCCACTCCCTATCCACCTGGTCAAACAACCGGGATAGATGGATAGAGGGTGGATTAGGAACCAGGTGGACGTCCTCCCCCGGTGGAAATCCACCTAGCCATTCGCGCACATGTATTTCAAGACAAGTGGGTTTTCCCTCCTGGTAGATTTGTCCCCCTGGTGGACATCGCTCCAACAGGTGGAAATAGCGCCTAGGGGGACACCCACCTGGATCCAAATCCACGTGGAAGATGGACGTTTTGTAAAGGCACCTTCATTCTAAGACTTTGCTCGTGAAGTTAAAATATTGTATGCCATCTTTGAAATTGATTGGGATGTCGATCGTATTAGCATGGAGGTAAGAAAGAAAGCAAGCCTATTCGACTCCGATTCCTCGACACACTTGTGATAATCTGTGCGTTTGCACTGACAGCTGCACCCAGACCGACGAAAGGAGAGATTATCTCATCCTGCGGCCCATCCAATTCTACTGGACGCACGCTGCGTTCTCATCAGTACTAGATCCTGTCATGCGCTGGGTTTCGAGGGATTCAAGGGAGATTTTCCGAAAAAAGTCGGAAAATCATGAGGAAAGAGAAGAAGGGAGAGCCCGAGGCAAGGAACAAAATGAGAACTGAAGTGGTCGGTCAAGCCTCACACGATATTTCAGAAAATATTTTTCCCGAGTCATGCTTAGAAGTTAGCGAGGAATCTGCCACCTTGACCCATATTAGTCTCTTCCAGCTGTTCTCTCTCAGATATTGCGATATGGCTCAGCAGATTTTGACGAGTCCCTCGCCTGTCCCGGAACGATGTCATGCAGTGCAGTTAATCGCGCGGAAAATCTCTATTCCACCCGGTGTTCTATTGTCTGTATAAAACTTTGTTGCACACGCTACACAAGTAATTAGAAAATGACCAATGCTTCCTCGTTCTCCTCAGTGTGCTTGCTTCCATTAATCTTACCCTTAGGTTAAGGGAAAGCGGGATAAAGGAATATATCCCCTTATCCCTGCCTCTCATTTCCTATAGTTGAAAGATCTCTCTAACGGTGCAAAAGGCAAGTCGCTCCAGCCATCGCCAGAAGCAGATCTTCGTCCCAGTCAGAAGAACGCCTAAGAGGGGGGAACATTGTGGAATGAGAAAAAGCAAATGTAATGTCTTCCTTACTTATTCTGGCCCTGTCCAGCCGACAGAGGCCATCAGTCACAGTCACTTATTCGCTAGAATTAACCATTTACGTTTCATAAAAAAAAAAACTGTTGTAGACCCGAGAGTAGGCCTATAATACGAGGTATCGGCCCTCCACTGTAAGTAGGACTGATAATGCACCGTGAGACATCTGGTGAACATCTATGCCCCTAGTCATTTTTTTATTTTTACCGTTCTTGGATAGTGTGCCGAATGACCAGTCTCTCTGGCAACTATTTTACACTAGATTGTAAAACAGATTTGAATTCAAGGCCGAAGGTATGACAAATTGCTTGAACTCAGAGGATGTCCCTTACAAAAAGTCCATCGTTTTGGAAGGGATATACTGGGGGAATGCTAATGGCAATGTAGCTAAGGAAATGTGCGTGCCTGTTTCCTCGACAACTCTAAAATTTGTTCCGATTCGATGAGGTTCTTGCGTTGAAGCTTTCATCGCTGAAGATCCATGGCGTCTCTTTTAACCGATACGAAGCACACGTAATGGGTTCCCATTAATAACATCCAATGGAATTTCTCCTGCCTCTTCTGTTGCCTCTGTCGCACTCACATAGAGGAGTCGAGCGGATTGAATATTGTGGTTGAATTTGGGAAGGTCCTCGGCCTCGTTCACGATGACTGCTATGTTTCTCTCCATGCTCGCTTTCACGATGTCCTGGAAGAGAGATGGACACTTTCGACAGGATTTGCACTTTCAGGCCCACTCGTTCGCAGCGGAGAGAGCACGAGGAAACGAATCGAACGTTTGCCATGAATATCGTCCTTTTCTTCTCCTGGGAGTAATACTTGGAGATCTCGGGATATCCGTCGTTCGAGGAGATTCTTTCCCAACCTTTCAGCGCCAAACTTCTTTTCAGATCCTTCATCCCCGACTCGCATTGCTGCTCGTACGGCAACAACTCCACCTGCTCGAACGGATTCGCTTTACGCAAGAATTTCACATAGGAATAGTCAACATAACAGCTGACAGTAAAAGGAGTAAAATGGATAAGGTGGTAAAAGGGTGAGCAGGGCGGGATGCCGCGGAGATGCACGGTGAGGCCCTGCTGCAATCGTGGGGCAGACGGGGTCTATCTTTATGATTCCCCTTCTCAACTTTGGCAACAATTCAAAATGAACTCGATTTGCCGTTCGTATGAGTGAAAGTGCAGACAACTCTTCGTAAAAAAAAAGGAAAATGAAAAACTTCTGCATCTGACAGTGAAAGGAGGCGTTATGGCAAAGAGGGAAGAAGGCTCGATGGAAGAAGGTTCGTTTCGAGTAAATTCGCGAATCCACCATCCAGTCGTATCGTATCGTCGACGATCCGACAGAAGAGCGAATATGCAATTTCGAGCATTTCTGGATGAGTGAAAAATCGCGGTTTCTTCCAACTGAAGATGAAAATTGAAAGATGTTCACCTTCCCATCTTCGAGGCACTAGGTCGAACATTCCTCAAGTCTCATCTTGCAGTAAAAAAAAAAAAGGGAGCGAATTCTTGCCCTCCTGAAAATATTCGAAATTGCATATTCTCCTCTTGTCAAGAACAAGAAAGTGGTCCGAATCCTTTCACGCAGATTTTTCAGCGCATCGAACCGTCATCTATGTCCTCATTTCGGCCCTCAGCAAAATTCTGAAGAGTGAGAAAAATGGGAAGAGACTTGGAACACTCCGCAGGTAGGACAGGAGTTCCGCAGAAAAAAAAAAAACATTCGTCTGAAAATGCATGGAACTGGAAATAAAATTGAGGCAGAGGCTAAACGAACCCTTTGACTCCATCCCCGAGAAAGGGTAGAGGGACATTTATCACCCTTGCCTGAATGCAGCCGGGAATGCTGACAGTTTTAATGCGACTGAAACGCAGCGCGTAACGGACGGTTTCATGCGTTCAGGAGTCAGCGTGTTACAGGTAAAAAATATGAACCAAGTTAATCAAATTTCTGCTGATATATCTGTCCGATCCTTCTCTGCTTCTGAATCTGCTGCATCTAATAGGCACTTCTTTAGAGTAGCTGGAGATAATAGAATAAAATTGTAATACCATTAATTAAAATTGTAATACCATAATAATAATATGCCATTTCCTCCGAAACTCTTTAAACTTTGCTGACTAAACACAATTCCAGTCGTTAATTTCTCAAATTTCTTCGGACATGAAAGTCCTCACTTCACTAATTGTTGGAGCAGTAGATGGGGTTGAGGAAGAAAAAAAGTTAAAGAAGAACCCTGTTCCTCCGAATTCGGCCCAATTATTGAACAGATTACTCCTTCGAGTTTCGCATGGGATCTCAACTCGATGAATGCTGAAAAAATCCTCGAACTTACCGGTACGCGATGAGGAGCAGCAGTATAGGGGTCCGGCTCTTGAGGGACTTGCGACAAAATGAAAGAACTAAGGAACTGAAAGTGACGAAAGACCAAGTCCACTCCGACGAGTCCCGTCACCATGTTGAAGAGAGGAAGGAAGAAAAAAACTGGAAGGCACTCTATGCTGCGGATATGAGAGGAGCGCATATGCAAAGCCCGTGGATATGAGTATTTCCCTTTCAAAAAGCGAAGCCGACCTCCTGCTGACCGCTGGTGGCGAGAAAGGAGAAAAAAGAGCCGCACAGTGCTAGAGTCATCCTTGCATCTTCCCGTAAGGCGAACACAATTACGTTATTGCTAAATACCGCCCATTTGTTGTGCAACGCCCTTTTCACTCGGCTTTCGATACGTTCGTTTGGGTCATCGAGTAAAGGGACACACCTCTCGCGAGAGATGGAGTTATGGAACACTCCCATCCCTTCCCGTCCTCCAGAATGAATAATGCTTTGAACCTTTCTCGGAAACGCTTCCCATCGTTTGCAACAGAGAGATATTTCATGAATTTCGCTCTTCGTTGCGTTAAATGAAATCGACGTGACTTGCATTGCACGCCTGGGGCTGCTCGGTTCAGAAAGATATTATCCTTGGAAATGCACCATCTTGCCACTTCCTGTAAATTGGAAAACACTTACGGGCTAAAATTAAAATATTCCCCTATTGACAAATGTCTCACATTCATGGAAGATACATTTTTCGCGATTCGTTGCAATAAAAAATCTCGAAACTGGTGCATTTACGACGGTACGGAAAAGATTTTCATCGGAAAAATATTTATTGTTGCGCTAAGAAACAAAACAAGAAGGCCGAATGGGCTAAATTGGGTAGTGGAAAACACAAAAGGGCTTCATGAGGCGACGTGCAGCACCCTGTCTCCACGTGCACCGCCGAGTTGCGGATGGGTTTCTCGAAATTGTTTTTGCTATGGGCATGTGAGGTTTGCGAAAAGTCTCTGAATATATAAATTTGGATTGCAGGGAAATGTTCATGCTTTCTTTACCTTCTCAAAAATCGTGGAAGCTTTCCTTGCAAGAAAATGTTGAGGGTTCCAGTATCAGTGGCGGCTCGTGATATTCAGCGATATTAAAAATTCACTACCGCTGAATATCACGAGCCGCCCTTGTCCAGTACACGTTTCATGTGCCTCTAACTCAACGGATAGTGGCAGTCTGTTCTCCAATGGGAGGACAGAGTGGCGTAAAAAATTTTCTTTCCCCCCCCCCCCTCCGTCTGTCATCGCCCCCAGCTCTCTCAGTAACAAGTTGAAAAATTTTCGGGAGGAAATCGCTGAATGGAAGAGGGTTTCCTAATTAAGACTGGAAACATGAAAGCTCGAAGACTGCTTCTACAAAAAAATGGGGGGAAAAGTGGACATACTGGTTGCATTCTCGAGAAGAAAGCTGGAAGAAAACATTGTAACGTTGTCTATTTCGTCACTTCATAATTGCGGTGATTCTTTCTGCTTGTTCTTTTGTTGGCATTCCCATTTCTTGCTTTTTCTGAGAATACCACTAGGTTGGTCGATCTTCTCTTTAGAAATCCTTCAAGGCCTCTTGACTTGACAGGCCTCATTGAGAAACTTTTCCATTAAGCGTTTGGGACTCCAAACGTTGTTGCTTCTGGAAAGCTTAATAGCAAGATATATGGGGGCAACGGTTCATCCTGTTAAGAACCTTCAATATCTGAAATACGGTCAGCAAAAATATACTACAATATTCAAAGCCAATAATTAGTGTAACTCTTGGATTGTAACTCTTGGTATTTCAAGTCAAATCACATATGTTTCTCCCCTAAGTCTCTGGGGGAAAAAAAGACACATGGCATTCACTCTGTTCTTTTCTCACATGAGTTCGCCCCGTACGATGATCTTGGACATTCTCACTAAAGCCAAAACCCACGGTGTCTTGTAAGTACTTTGAGATTCCACAAGCACATTTAATTGAAAAGTCCGGAGGGCTCCCGAATGCGATCTGGTCGAATGAAGGAGCTGAGAGTTGAGGCAGTGGTGGTCCTCCTTCGGATGACTGCTGGGAAAAGGAGGATGTACTTGCGGCACGAGGTCCGGAGATGGAATGAAAGTAGATCGTCTCTTGCATCTCACGACACGGACTGTTAACCCCGTCTGCGCTAACATTTCCAGTCGGTCTCCCATTCGTCTGCAACGAAGACTAATGAAGGAATCGGCAGCTCTGATCTCCTACCCAAGTTGTGCATAGGAAGAATCGAGATCCGGGAAGGTTCATCGTGCTGATTCCTTCCCCGCTAAAAACAAGCATAACAATTATAAACACGAAACAATACCTGACACGAATTACGCCAAAGTGAGCCTTGGGCTCTGATACATTCAGTAATTAATTGCTAGAGAGTCATTGCTCGCGAGTGAGCAAGTGTGGTGTTACATCAGACGAGTTCTCGCTGGCAAGTGCGGATTGGATGTGAATGTCCCATGTAAGTGGCCCTAGAGCCATCTCGTAAACGAGCACGAGATAAGCGTATGAGGGCCTATAGCCTCTCTCTGGCCCATATCTATCTCAATATCAATTTTTACAGCGCTGAAGCCAATTATTGTTTCACCATCATCGGAAAACGAAAGTGGACGCCTCGCAGACGCGCAGACGGGACGAGACTAAAGGTCGTCTCTTTCCCTTTTGGAAAGAGGCCCACTAATAATAAATGAGAAGCGTAAAGACCCGTCCCTTTCCGAGAAGACTACAGTCGCAATTGGGGGTAAGGAGAAAGTGAACCCCGTCTTATTTTACAGTCCATGAGTTGCGCGCATTATTCTAGCTCATCTACATGTAGATTTCGACTGTTGGCAATATTTATGCTGTAGAGAACATGAGATATTCCAGACGGTTTTAACATCGGCTCCTTGCAAAATCACTTGCTCTGGCATGTAACGCCTTCAACACGGTATTTTCTTTCGTAAGAAGTTTAAGGGTTCCCTCTACAATTCCGACACTGAATGAATTTGTATATCAAGACCTGCAATTCATATAGTGCGGAAAGTTCATCCAACCATTAAATTCAGTCGGTGAAGACATTAATATGCTGTTCTAGAGGCATGAGCAACGATCTGGAGAAAGCTCCAATATCTAAACCGAGACTGGCTGTTCTCCAAGAAAATTGAGTGACGCGACGAAATCATCGTAACCTTTGCCCTTTTCAACAGCACATCATTCACAACCGTCAAAAAGCCAAAATCTCAGCTGCCAAGACAGTATGAGCACGGAGGACTTCAAGAATGAATATATGAAGAAGAATTCGGATCCGATTAACTCCGCTGCGATGTTGTGGATGCAATCCGAAGGAAATCGCAGGATTTTGTGGGTCCCTTGCATCGACCGACGCAAAAAGGCTTAAAGCGAATTATCTCCAGTCCATCGAAATGGAATACGTGTAAATGAATTTTTAATCGGTTCTGCCATTAATCGCTTGCAGTTATTTTTTAAATTGTTTGTTGACACAAACGCTTCGTCATGCAGACACACGTGCTACTTTAATTGCTGTGTCTATGGGGTAGAGGGCCAGTGTTCCTGCATTCAAAAATTTTCCGCCTCGCTTCTCATTTTGGATTCATGATTCCAGACTTTCCTTCCATTCCCAGCTATATAATTTGACCATAAAGTGAAATAATAAAAAAAGATGAGCATGAAAACAAAGCGGAAACAACGACGATGATGGGAGAACATGAATATATTACTTGTCCAT
Organism: Darwinula stevensoni; assembly: GCA_905338385.1. Classification (NCBI taxonomy): domain Eukaryota; kingdom Metazoa; phylum Arthropoda; class Ostracoda; order Podocopida; family Darwinulidae; genus Darwinula; species Darwinula stevensoni. Next base: position 85,105 of record CAJPEV010000318.1, on the reverse strand, counting down.
ATATCCAGAGGGGATTCCTGATAGACCCTCTCAGATCCGCAGCTGCCAGCAGATGATCGAAGGGGTCAGTCTCCGTGCTTCTCACTTACTCGGCTCTCGGCTAGCGACCTGCGGTAATGAGATTTCCATCCATCTCACACGTCGCTAGTACAGTGACGTTCACCGTAAACTTGCGGTCACGCCGTAAACTTCAACTTTTTTTTTTGCTGTTCATCGTAGCTAACGTTCGACCGAAAAGAAACGGGTATGCACTTCCCGATCGACAGGACTTATGATGGCCTTCTCTCGACCGTTAAGATCCACTCGAAATGGTTCTATCCAGAGCCTGACGAACCGGCCCTGCGAGGTACGTGCCGCAAGAGACGCTCCTCTTTGAATCCTGGCATGCAAGGTCCTCCAATCGCTTCGTCCCGATCAAAGTCTTTTATCGTTCGAGACTCGAAGCGATATGCGTATTTGGATGCGTGCTCGAACCTGTCCGTGGCAGATGAGAAATATCGCTGAGGGAAGAATCCACTCTCCAAGGATTTCTTCACAACCGTGAAGGACTTTCGGTTTCGAAGTGAGCAGCTGCGACTGAGTTCCTTCGAATGTCGCAGTTAGAAAACGTGTTTTGAATGAAGTTAGCCTTTGTTGACCCTTCCCAATGCGATGGTGAGGACGGGCACCTAGCCGAATCGATGACCCCATTCTCATTCGTTCTTTTCGTCCTTCGGCTTCGTCCATAGGGTAACTTGGGGGAATATGGCCCTACAAAATGAAACCTGGTCATAACGGCCCGTCAAGGTCGAATTTGACTTTTGCAATGTTTTCAAAATATTGATTCATATCTCCTTTACTAAATCCCAGCAATGTACATGCAAAAAACCGCATGGATATTACGCCTTTGGATCCTTTCCAAGTTGGTCTCAAGAGGCCACATTATAGTTGAGGGAATATGACCACGTCTGAAAAAGCAACTCCAGGTTTTCCAGAAGAGTGTGAAATATGCTGGAACTTGCTGAGTACCTTTAAACATAATAAAGGAAGCTCAGGAGTTTAAAAAGAAACACTAACTGCATTGAGAAGAAGCAAAGAAGTCAACATCATTACCTGACCCGAGGATCTGATGAGGAAAGCAGGATTGCAACACTCTTGGTTTTAAGTAGCATTGGACGTGATTGGGAGACTGTATCTACGAACTGTGGGTGTAAGAAGAGGGATCAAACATAGATCAGAGTGAACATGCGTTAAGAGTGTGAAATATGAGGTCTTACATTGCAGGTAAAACGTTGCGAAGTTTTTGCACGCATGTAAACAGTGGCAAAAAATTGCAGAATATCCTTTTAACTTATTATACGAGGGGTATTTACTTGCATTCGAATTTTGTGTCGCAAAAATGTTTGGTGTATGTCAAGTGGATGTCTTAGAGGTGGTGCATGTGCATATCCTCATGCATCGCCTCCTCGCGAACTGCATATTCCGTCCAGATGTCCAGTACGTCTATCCATATACCACGTATCCAGAGTAAGTGCATGGGATGATCTTTTGCTGCCTGAGGTCCCAAGTGAAAGGAAGTTGACACTACCAATAGGTCAGTGCGGTGCTACCATGGAATCAATGTGTCCATATGATGTGTCCATATTCCCCCATATTAGCTTGCATGACAAAATTGACAACACTATGGGTGGATTTTTGAACAGAGACCTATCCGATAATGCTGCTTTATTTCCAGGAAATATCACGTTTTTTCCCTGGAATAAAGCTGCATTATCGGATAATTCGCTGTTCAAAAATCCACCCTATGTGTACCGCAAGTGAAGGGGCTAGCGCTTTCCACAAGCATTCAGGAGGAACCATAACATAACTTTGAACAAATGGTTTCAGTATCCATGCTGCGATTAGGAAATATACACTTAAGTGGCTCAAAGCCCATTTTAGCTTCAGGGCCGTGAGTTGAAGAATCGCATGCATATGACTAGAAGAAATCTATGTATACCGAATTCCAGTGAGAACTATGATAGATCAATGAACAGGTCTAAACATTTCGACAATTGCATGCACTCTTCGATATAACTATTTTCAAAACTAATTATTCATTCTGTTAAGGGATTCATTGTGAAGGGCCATATTACCACAATGGCCAAATTCCCCCAAGTTACCCTTACTTGAAAGTTTTCCTGCACTTTCTCATCGAGGACACTCTTCGAAGTTTCATCTACAAGGCTTTTAATGCTCTGGAAGAAGTCTTTGAAAGTTACATCACCCATACAAGAAAAATGCAATGTGCCACGAGCTCTTTCACGATAGAGTAACTGAGAGAATGTTGGCCAGTTGTTCATATTTCCTCGATTTACTCCTGTTGAGAGAGACACAAGAGAAATCTGATAATTTGCCACTGTTGCTCATATGGTGATGCTTCTTCTGTCATAGGAACGTTTCCGTGCTCCAGGATGTCATTGTGTTATCAACATATAAAATGGCATCTTCCTTTTATTTTTAAATGCAGTGTCTCAAAATGATTAATCCAAAAGTAAAATTTTATTTCTCAAAAAGCAGTAAATGTAGAAAAGTGAAAGTTGGCAATAATTTGGTCTAACTCTCTACTTTAGTAGAGTGGGTGTAGAGAGATGTGAGTGACAGCACTGTAGGAAGCAAGATGGCGACAAAGATACAACAGAAGGCGAAGTGCGGGATTTTTTATGCGAAACTGAACATTGTTGGGCTTGTACAGTGTGAGTTCAAGCGTCGGTACCGAACAAAGAAGGCTCTAACGTCACAAAGAATTCTGCGTTGGTTCAGGCAATTTGAATAAATCAGAGCTGTGTTCAATTGGCTACAAACAATCCGCTGGCACGTCGTAATAGGCATATTCACTTCACGTGATAACCTTCGCAAAATTTACAGGACTTCTTGTCATTGCTGCCTGAATTTTGTCCACGTCAGCAGGCGTGTGTGGTCGGTCTCTTTTGATTAGTCACTGTTTCAGTTTTTCTAAATGCCTGGACCAATGTAGAATGCCTTGTGATATTGGAGCCTTCATTTTTCCATACAACCGGTTGAACTCACGCTGTACGAGCACAACACTGTTCAGTTTTGCATACCCCCCCCTGGACCCACCACTGGTTCTTGATCGTTTAGCAAGGGAGCTGCATAGCCTTTTGTCGATTATCCGGTCCATCCTGCGAAAGAGTGTTTAAGTGGAAGTCTGTATGTGTTGCGATCGAGTCGAACTAGTGTTATTCGCTTGACTGCCCTTTTTATCCCTATCAGTTAGAGGAATATGGACAGTTGTGACAGTTTGTGTCTTCATTTTTAAATTTGTTTTAATAGGAACTGGAATTATCTGCATGCACGCTTTTTCGAGAATGAGTTTATGCTGCAAGGGCGGAATTAAAAATATATATTTATTCATCAAACTTACATCCCGAGCTAAATGCTATTTACATGCCCATGTTTACAGCAGAATCTCTAAACCTTTTAGGCCTCCGTTCAGGTCGCTTTGGGACATAATCATGGACTGTAGAATTTGCACCCTCGAATAAAAGTGTCGCCCCATTTCAGGCTTGTCATTGAATGCAGTGCTACACAGTTAGCCAAATTCCAGAAAAGGTTGGCATACGATAACGTTTCCGAATGAGAAGGGAACTGGATGACGAGGAGGGGGAGGGGGTCTTCCAAGGGTTCTTTCGACCAGTTTCTGGGAATCTCAATGCAATATCGTCGCCTTAGAGTGCAAAGGTCGTATATTGGCTGGTTGCCGAAATCTTTTTATTTTTTTACGACAAAAGCTCTGTTTTTATCATTGCCACCGGGTGTGAAAACGTCGTATCTCTAACCCAATCATGAGGCCAGGAAAACGGTGGAGGGACAAAAATGTCATATCTTGATGAGTCCAAATTTCTTCGTGTAAAAAAGTCTCATCTGGTTAGCATGCGAAGTTGACGAGTGAAAAGGTCGTATCTCTGCTTCCGGTCACACTTTCGGCTTTGGACGGAAGTTGGTCATCGTGAAAGATTCCGCTCTATTAGACAGAATTATTAAGCTGATATACCCTATTCTGTTCCATAACAGTTTTTTGTCAACAGTTTTTCCGCTCTTACTGAAAATGTTAAAAAGTCGAGATACGACTTTTGCTCATGAAGGCAACAATATACAGGATGGACGCAAAATTTTTCGCTGAAAAATACATTTTATGGAAGCTAATAAAAGCAGCAAAGTTGAAACCTTACAGGAAATAGATTGTGGACGTTTTTTAGAATCACTTTTTTAAATATGAAATAGAAACAACAGGGAACCGACAGAAAAAAATCCTTATCTTTATTTTTGCCCAATTTCCTCCAGTGACTTCACTGACTGCTTACTTTTCTTTCACTTCCAAGTGAGTGATAGCCGAGAACTTCGACGAAAGTGATCAAAATGCCGCACCAGAACCTAGAAGAAATAAAAGCTGTTTCACGAATGGGGGCGATGAGTGCGATGAGTGCCCCATTGAAGCGCCAACACCCAGGACTCGGTCTCAGTCTTCCTGGAGGTTCCTTCTTCACGTCGGAAGGCTCCGCGAGAGGTTCCAGGAAGTGGGCTTTGACGCCCTCGTACTGGAAAGCTTCAATTACTTCCCTTGCATTGGTATACCCCACGAATGTAACCTTTTGTGTGATTCGAAGCACAGTTGAAATGCATTCAAGCACGTTGAAGAGGACTTGAGGAGAAATCGCGACTCAGCACAATTTTGGTTTCATGGAACTCCCCTCGCGGAAGCTTCTGAGTGTTAATCTTCCTGGAGTTTCCTCTTAAATTGTGTTCTGAAAAGTCTTTGCACTTGTGCGAGACACACATCCATCTGCGAAAGTTTTCTTTAAATTTAATTCATATTCTGGTGTGGTATTTTAATCACTTTCGTCGAGGTTTTCAGCCATCACTCACTTGCAAAATAAAGAAATAGAGCAGAATCAGTGGAGTTCCTGGGAGAAATATGGCCAGGATCAGTAATAAAAAAAGAAACTAAAATAAATACATTTCTGCCGGTGGCTTCATGTTGGTTCTGTTCAAAATGAATAATTGACAGGAAAAATCATACTTTTCTACAACGATCCTGCAAAGTTTCAACTTTACAATTTGTAAAGTCTCCTGAATTATTTATTTTTGCGCCCACGCTGTATAAATGTGATAGAGATGCATACGACATCTCTTGTATCAAATTGGAACTAATTCACCTGTTGTCAAGGATATTCCACGTTACTCCTATTCGGCTCCGTTCTGGTCGACGTTATTCCGGCTGCTGTCATTGCAGTTTGGCGTTCATCCGGTCGACGTTGTTCCGGTCATCCGACAAATTGATGGACCCACTTTCGATTTTATGCCATTCCGCTCAAGCAAATTTTGCGTCCCCTTCAGAAGAAGATGGAGTCTGTGCGAGAGCATTCTAGGATGTCGACACTTGCAGTCATTCCATCCGCGTTGAGGGAATAAATCATTCAATTTCAGAAGGACGTAACAAAACTTAACTTCCTGATGAAGCTCTTCCCTTTGCACGTTGCTCTGACATTCGGAGTTGCATATGCAGGTGATACTATCGTACCCTTAAGAATAATATGCATTTATCGTTTGTTTCATACTTGAGGTTGTTTTCGCCATGCTCTCGGTAGTAGCTTTCTATTTAAGAGCTTAAGAAGCTTTAAAATAAGTCGAAGCCATCGGCGCTTTTTCAAAAAAGGGCTGGAGGATCTGATTTCCCTTCGATCATCGCTTTCTTCTTGCGTCTCTCTTCGATCGCATTTCCCAATTCGCAGTGAGCAGAGCGATATTTCAACGACTTCTCAAAGTGTTCTTGGAATAATTGGAGCTTTCCGGTCATTCGCAGGAAGCTAAATTTCATTTTTTTCCACGTCGGTATCAGAAGTCAATCAGAGTAACAGTCACGCTATTAGTGAGTAATCGCCTAAGAAATTGATGACTTCGAATTAATCCCTCAGGAAAAGTAAAGAGTCATTAGGTTTAAGGGCAGAGATATCTCATCGTGATTAAGACCAATTAACAATTCAGCTAGTTTCAGGGCCTCCCAGACAGTGTCACTTATTGTTATAAGAACAAGTTAATCTGAAGCGTCATCGCTTAATGGATTAGAATGATAGGACATTAGATTCTTCTGCACGAGACCTTCCAAGAAAAATGCAAGTTTCTTTCCTGAGACACTATGTTCTGGAACCGTCTGATAATCGATGGAAATCGTACCACTCGCGATTTTCCGGCCGACGTATATCACGAGTATGAGAAATAACCAGACGTCAGTTTTCACATGGATTTATGCCATATCATTATCGTGGAGATCCTTCTTCAGGCCAGAAGAGAGCAAGTATTTCCTCATACCGACGACGAAGTCCCGTTGAGCGATGGGAACGAACTTCTTCAGGATGCTCAGAGGTACGATTGGAATGTGGAGATCGGTCGCGTAAATGTATCGCACAAGAGTCTTCCTTGGATTCAAAAGGTCCGGTTTGAATAATATTCCACCTCCTGGGTGCATGTGTCCCCTGAGAGAAGAAGCAAATAGTAAAACTCATTTTCACTTAATTTTGCTTCCACGGTGCAGAGGAAATGTAGAAAATACGGAAAGGGGGGAAGAGAGTGAGGTCTCATCATAAGGGTTTGGCAGCTCGCAAAAAAATTTTTACCTAAACCGTACTGATTTAACTGCAATGCAGTAGCAGTGGAGATAATACGGAGGGGAATCTGACCTGACAAAACGCGGGTCTGGTGGGGCGCCTGGCCAAGGTATGGAAGAGAAGGTCATGTAGTGGGCGTTCTCAACTCTTTCGTAACACGATAGCAGAACGAAATCCCTCGCAGAGATTAATCCGAAATATTGGGCAGCAGTAACCTCGTAGATGATTTTGCATCCGTTCTTCAATTCCTGAAGTGGAATTAGCGGTCAGAGACGAGGGATTCAAAAGAAACAGAACACTTTCGGAAGCGGCAAAAGGAAAGTATGGACAGACTCGGAGGACTTTGTACTCGGTGATCGCGGCGTAAAAATCGGGAATGGCCATTGGATTGTTCCAGATACGTCGAAAGGCAGATTCCGCGGGAAAATCCAACTCCATCTGGGTGAGTCGACGGATCCATGGAGTCACGAAATGGTCCATGCAATGACAATTCGAGTAGAATGCACAAAGGAATTCGAGTTGTTTGCGTTCACCTCTGCGAAAAATACGTGAGAGTCAAGTTGGGGAGCAAATCTGGACACGATGGTGACGCCATCGTCACGGAAGTGCGTCACGGTCTCCCAGTCGTTGGCATCCAGATAAGACCGGAACATCTCCATCGCTTTCTCTTTCTCCGATGTGTAATCAATGGTGACCTGGTCGGTAAAAGTACCGATGAAGTTATGGGCAGATCGACGCATCAACGTGCGCTCTGGAGGTTTTCACAAATCGAGGGAAAAATCGAGTTGACACATAGGTTGACATACCCAGCGAGTGTCCCGGTGAACATGTCATAATCAAACGAAAGCCGAATGAACTTCATCCGGTAATGGAGTGCAACATTATTGAATTTTATCGAACATTATTATTTCTTTATTCATTGTTGAAGCAATGGCCATTTCTTCTCATGTGTAAGAATGAGTGTATCGCTCGAGTTTACAATTGTGAATATGAGGTAGATAGTCTAGGTAACACTGCTGTGGGGGGGGGGGGGGGGGGTGCTGGGCGGTTGAGCATTGCATCAGCCAAGGATTGTTTGGTGACCCTTCTTCGCAGTGCCAGACTCAGGCAGAGATTCCTGGCTAGTGAAAGCTGAAATCTGAAAATTAAGCCATCTAAGAGTTAGGCTAAGGCCTAGACATCTAAGTAGTATCACCCGGATCTCAGGGGATGTCCAGGTAAAGCCGGACTTAACCTAACTCATTGAGACATCATGGAGCTCAGAAGCAAGCGTCTTATACAGTACTTGGAATGTAGTGACACGCCTCTGTTTTAGCGGGCATGACCCACTGAACTCACAGCTTTGTGTTCATTGGTCCTCCCTCAGTAAGGTATCAAGGTACTTAGTGATATCAAGAGGCGATTACACCCATTTCGATATCACGTGTCGAGGTCGAGCGTTCCTTAATTTTAGCGTAGGCCTAATCCTCTTAAAGCTAAATAAATAAATAAATAATATATATATATATATATTTTTTTTTTAATTATTATTTTATGTTATTTTTTACTTTTTTTTGCGTATCCTAGTTGCTTACTGCCTAGTCCCTAACTTCAACATTGCCCCCACCTATTTGCCTGTCCATAAAAGCATCCAGTTTCTTCTTTAAAATAGTCACAGAAGGGCCAGCCACTACTTCGTCATCTAACGCATTCCAAGCGTTCACTGCTCTGCAAGTAAAGAATTCCTGTCTCGACCTGGGCCGTACCTGGGGTTTGCGCAACTTTAGTTGATTACCTCTATTTCTCTTGCTGCCATCGAACTGGAAAAAACCTACCACACTCGACATTATCTATTCCTTTAATTATCTTGAAAGCCTGGATGAGATCAGCAAGGGAGCAAAATTCGCCTGAGTTGTATTAGTGTCCCCGGATTGACGTATACTCTAGTAATTTGGGCCTCGTGCTATATTCTGGTCTCTACCGTCGAGTTGCGCAGACCCCCCCCCCGATTCTCCTAAATGGGGTTGCATTTTGTCCTACTCCTGATGGTTGTTGTTCTCACATGGGTTGGCCCAAGCCCAGGCCGGACACCCTTTTTACATTTGTCCTTCATGTGTTTCATTCATCATTTGATCTAGTCATCTTAAGCCTAAGTCCTTGTTGATCCTTTTCCTGAATATATACGCCCCCATTCATCGTTAACGACCGAATGGATTTCTCCGAGACTGAAAAGTCACCAATAATGGTTGCCCCAAACTTGCTTGCAAGTTTACTTGAGGTGCTAGTTACCATGAAGTGCAACTGAGGCACAGAATTTTTAACCCATTCACTCACTATCCTTTTAGCTTGTGAGTTTCACTCATTCTTGAGGAAGGTTAACAGAAAATCTTTCTGTATTAGACCCTGCGTAGGTCTTCCTGCTGGATCAGTTAGTAAAAAGGTGTCACAAAGAAGCCCGTTTTCACAAATTCGAAACCCCGGGTATGACAAATTTAACAGAGTCGGCTACCCTACGACACCCCAAGTTCAGCTACAGGTTTCACGTCGATATTTCCTTCGTCATGAAAAAAAGGACTCGATGTCGTATGTCATTTCGTGTCGATGATGACCCTCTGAATTCCTGTGGAATACCCTTTAGGGATGAAAATTTCACATTGACACTATGTTGAGATGATATGAAGATGGATGGACTTACCGTTGACGGTGATGTCGTCTCCCGTACTTCATAGTTGGCAGAACCCATCGAAGCAGAAAGGTTGAATCCTGAAAAGCGTAAGTTTCATGAGATTTTTCGAGTCCGAGATAATGAGATCTTTGTAGAAAATACAGGGTGATTTTTCATTCATGAGACCATGATAAATATTTATAATTGAACAAATAGAGTTAGATGTCTGAAATTTCGCATCAAGAATCCATACACATCGGAAAGTTATACTCTATGAAAAAAAAACATGTTTAATGTGCTCTCCTCTGTGCGCAATTACATGTCGTAAGGGTGTGGTGTAATTCTGCACAACTGCCTGCAGAGTATCCAGGAAAATGGAACAACTTCACGTTCTGTGGCCTCCTTCAGGTCTCTAAACGTGCATGATTTAAAGTTAACTCAAAAACTTTGTCCTTTAGGTATCCAAAGAAAAAATAGTCACCTGGATAGAGATCGTGGCCTGCCAACACAACGAACGCTGTTAGACTTCGTGCACGAGAACTCCAGTACGAGAATGCTGTCTAGCTGATTTCCTGATATCCACAGCGGTGGATTAGTATGGTCACCATTTCCCCCCAATCTCAGTTCATGTGACTATTTCCTATGGGGATACCTAAAGAACAAAGTCTTCGAGTCAAGGTTAAATCCATGCACGTTTGGAGACGTGAAGGCGGCCACAGAACGTGAAGTTGTTCCATTTTCCTGGATACTCTGCAGGCAGTTGTGCAGAATTACACCACACCCTTACGACATGTAATTGCGCACAGAAGAGAGCACATTGAACATGTTTTTTCATAGAGCATAACTTTCCGATGTTTATGGGATTCTTGATGCAAAATTTCAGGCATCTAACTCTATTTGTTCCAAGATTGAAAATATGTATAATGGTCCCATGAATAAAAAACCACCCTGTATATGTAAGGTTGAGACTCACGGGATCGAAGGACTTCGAGGTGCATAGACTCCTCCAAGAAGAGGATGGTCGTGAAAATCACATGCCCGCATAAGGAATACACCATCATGTGCTCAGTGTCTTCCCGAGAGAACCATAGCTCTAAGCAAAACGCATAATCCAAACGAGCAGTGAAGAGAGGAGATTCAGGACTTCGTCTTTGACGGACTTCCAGCAGATGAGTCATGCTGACATTCCATCTTTTCCCTATAAAATCATGGCCTCTGGATAAAAGGGACAACTTTTACGGGTACATCTCCAGTTTTAATGACATAAGCAACTACAACATTACTAGATGAAATTTCGAGGAAAAATACACATCTCAAATAGAGAGAGAGAGAGAGAGAGAGAGAGAAATAGGATCCACGCTAGATTTGGAAAATAAAAAATGAAGGAAGTCGTGAAGACGTGATGAAAGTCTACAACCTAGCAACTATTCACGTTCCTTCCAGTTTCGCTGAAGGAAGTGTGTATGAGAATGGCACAGGCACAGCGTCCGTCCGTGGGTTAGGCCTAGGCTTACAAAATCAGTCCGCCCAAAATGTATTCCCAGGGGCAAGTATCTTGAAAGTTGGAATTTTTCTGGAGTCAGCAATCTAACAGCTATTCGTGTACCAAGTTTCAGCCTTTCATCACTTCTAGAACATGGTTAAAATTAGCGTCAGTCACTCAATTCACTCACGATCGTCTATGTACTTAGATACTTCGGAACTGCCAAAAAAAAAGTCTGATCTGAAGCTACCCAATCGGCATAACAATGTTGTGTCAACGTTGAGAAAAGGTTGATGGCAATTTTGCCAAAATTTTGAGAAAATGCTGATTTTTCAATTTGACATGTTGAAATGTTTCAACGTTGAAGAGGTGTTACTGGGTAACGTTGTGTCAATGTTGAATTGTCAACGTACGGCATTATATAACCTCCTCCCTTATCCATAGTCCGAACGAGCGTTAATTAACCGATGAGATTGAATATAGATTCGAAGATTCGATAGACCCACGGAGAGTACCCCAATGGTATGATTCAAGCAGATCTCTATAGAGTACAATCATCCCATGTAAAGGACCCTCAAGGCCTTATTTCCTCTTTTGAATCAGAAGTCAAATTGAGTACTTACATGACTAACTATTTCTGTTCAGTAAACAATCCCGCCGGCATGTTTTCAAACTATATCCTCTATGCAAGAGCTCCAGTGAGTGTATGAGCCATGTGGAGATTCAGTAAAATTGAGCATGTTTCCTCGAACCCACTGGCCAGTAGTACTTTCAGTCTGCTGCCGGATTACCACCTTAAACAGGTCTATCTAGAAATTCCTATACCTTCCTTATGTTGTAAATGGGAAAAGATTGAGTACTGTATGAAAAATGCAGGATACTGTTTATTTCAGGGCATCAGGGCTTCAATCGTCGAATCGGCAGTTAGGCGTCATCTCGCGTCGATTCGTAGAACCTATTTTCTGTTGATATTATGTGGTTAACTCCACGTAGAAACAACATTGTGAATACGATGAAATACGAAGTTGCTCCTAATCGCCTCTGAACGACTTCCCTAATTTACGAGTAGTCACCAAATGCTGAAAAAAACTCGGTTATTACGAAAAGCTAGCATTTCATCGATGTTGATTTTTCGTCGAATGCTCAACTTCAACCAAGTCTCAACGTTTCAACATTTTCTCAATGTTGACACAACGCTGTTGTGCTGAATGGGTACTCTTTTAGGACCTTCTCCCACTTTTTTTCTTTCTCTTTCTCACGGTGAGGTCTGAATCCCTTTGCTTGCTTTGTCCTACCGCACTGTGCTCATTCGTCTGCGCGATGCCGTTCGCAGAAAAAATGGGAGGCAAAGTTGTGGATTCTGGAGCATGACAACGTCCAGGCCCAACACGTCTTCTCGGTGCAGCAATTTCTGACTTACCCCGCAATCCCCTTACTTCGTCATCCACACTACTCGCCGGACTTGGCTCCCGGTGATTTCTACTTGTTCCCTAAGCTAAAGTGTGTGTCGAAAGGAAGGAGATTTGAGGACATTCAAAGCAGCATTACAAAGGCGACCCGAGCGCTGCCGGCGATTCCAATAGACGAGTACCAGCAATGCTTCCAACGGCTGAAGAAACGCTGGGAAAAAAATTGTGTAGGTAAAACTACTAATGTTTGGACAGTTAAGCCTCCCCGGTCTCATCATTCGCCATGTCCTGTCTCAACGGTACAAGCTGGAAGATTCATATTTTGCTCCAGGGAGCACGACACGATGAGGTATGAGTGCAACAAAGATGTTGTCCTTCCTAGCCTTATGACAACCGATATTGCTTCAAACTTCAAACTTTCAAACTTCAAATTTCAATCTTCAAACTCAGCTTCAAGCATCTCTGATACAGATTTCATATGGTTCATTTTTATTATTATGTAACCTATGGAGAGGTTTATTCCGTGTGTAAAGCCAGTGGTCATTTGTGGGAAGAGTTGGATTGCATGAGAAGATGTAGTAATACCAGGGAACAACTGGAATTCGAACCCGAGCCTTCTAGTTGCCGGCAAAAAAAAGTAACGGTGCAATACCCTATTCCCGCCTAAACGGATGCTAAGTGTTTGCCTTTGACTGTAGCCCTTTTGGGGTAATGATGCATGAAGTTAAATATTCAGTATCATCAAAATTGATTTTTTCTCTTCAGAATTGGTCGAATTGTGGAAAAATGGTTCCAAAAGCAGAGACGTTCGTTTCAATGAAGCACTTCTCCAAATAATGGCGAAAGAGACAATGCAGTTTTAGTCAGAGGTCTACTTCACATTCATTTCTAATCTTAATGAACTAAGAGGAACAGATGCGGGAAAATTTTATTTTATATATACGCATATCAATATGACCTTCAGGAGAACTTGAGGAAACGAAAATTGCTCCCTCTTTCCCTTTCTTCTCTGCTCCCAACTCTTGCGAACATAAGATGTGTAGCAGAACATGTATGAGGAATTTATCCCATCAGTTTCCCCTAAATCTTTTCATTTCCTCGAAAAATGATTTGCAGATTCTTTGTTACATCTGATTTCTGTGCTACGTTGCAGTTATGGTATGCCATAACTCTGTCTTTGGTCGTTACTCTTCCAAATAGACAAGGCCAAGATAATAAAAAAAACAAGCTACGTCAGAATAAGGAACAGGGTGATTTGGAACCCTTCCCCCCTCCCCCCCACCACCCACTTTCGAACTTGGGCACGTTGCACCTACCACACGTCGTACTCTACCTTTTATTGCAGGAGTCATATTAGCTTTCCGCCTCATCTTCCTATTCCTCGACATCTGTAGCAGACGACGATGCCAAACGAGACAACATGCTGTTGCAACCAACCGTAAGAGAAGGGTGTAACCCAACTGGACCGTCAACCCTTTCGAATTCAGGACAAATTACGTCATAGAGAAGTGGGTCAACTCTACATTACATGCTTTAAAACCCCAATAGTTGCGCTGAGCCGTGATGAGTCGGGGAATTTTCGTTTTACGTGCCTGTTTGACATTTTCAGTAAAATCGGTAAGAATCTTGTGACTTTACTTTCATCAGACGACCCCCAGGAGCACCGCTCACCATTATTTGCAGTCACGATTCCAATTAGAATTTTCTCATGAAAGAAAAGCCCTTCCACAGTGGAAAGGAGGAAATGATGAAGCACGACGTAGCCGATTATTGGGGCATAGAGGAAGGTCTCCTTGATAGACGATGACTTGCCTTTAGTCCCCATCCCACGCAGGGCTGGCTTATGAGTTCTCTCAAGGAATTTCCGTCGAGAGGACTCGCTTCTAGCATCAAGAGACTTCCGACTACGTTTCCGACAGAATTCCACCCCTCAGTCCCATATAGCGATGCTGTTAGGTCATCGTGGAATCTCGGACATGTCTTGTGCTAAATCTCAGATCTTCATAGTTTTTCCCGCTTTTCCCAATATTTATTTGGAAATATATCCCATTAAGCCCAACAACGTTGTATCAACATTGAGAAAATGTTGAAACGTTGAGACTTGGTTGAAGCTGAGAATTCGACGAAATATCAACATCGATGAAATGCTAGTTATTCGTAATTAACCGTATTTTCAGCATTTGGTGACTACTCATGAAGTAGGGAAGTCGTTCAGAGACTATTAGGAACAACTTCGTATTTCATCGTATTCACAATGTTGTTTCTACGTGGAGTTAACCACATCATATCAACAGAAAATAGGTTCTACGAATCGACGCGAGATGGCTCCCAACCGCCGATTCGGCCACTCTTTCCCTGATGCCCTGAAATGAACAGTACCCTGCATTTTACATACTGTACTCAATCTTTTTCCCATTTACAACATAAGGGAAGGTATAGGAATGCCTAGATAGACCTGTTTAAGGAGGTAATCCGGCAGAAGGAGACTCTTGGTACTTCTGGCCAGTGGGTCCGAGGAGACATGCTCAATTTTCCTAAATTTCCACATGGCATTATATCTCTTCCGTAGAGAAAAGGGCATAAAAATATACTGCCGGGGTTTGTTTCCTTTACTAAACAGAGATAGTTGAGTCATGTAAGTACTCAATTTGACTTCTGATTCAAAAGAGGAATTAATGCCTTGAGGGTCCTTCACATGGGATGATTGTACTCAATAGAGTACTGCTTATATCATATCACTTGGGTACTCTCAGTGGGTCTATCGAATCTATAATTAATCTCATAATCTGCTGATTTACGCTCTTTCAGGTTCTGGATAAGGGAGGAGGTACTTTAATGCCCGTACGTTGACAATTCAACATTGGCACAACGTTGCACAGCATCTACTTTTCTACTTTGCGCTGTGTTTCATATCAACATTGTGGCAACATGTTAAGTTGAAAAATCAACCTTTTACTAATGCTGACACAACGTTGTTGTGCCGAATGGGATCGGTCGCTTCCGTGAACCACTTCACGTTCCCAAGGAAGTTCCTCGCAGCCGTTTCGCCATCTTGCGAATGTCCCTGGAATATGAATCCACGTAGCTTATCGTCCCAGACGGAAAGGATATGCAAAACATGGTCATATGGTTGGGAGTCAATCTCACCAGTTTTTCGAGGTGTTCTCAATGAGAAGAATTTGACCCATTGCCGTTCCAAAATTTTAGGTGATGATGTCACTCATTCTTTCCTCATGAATAAAAGTTTTCATTTTGCAGATGTCTTATTATAATTCCTAAAATGGAGGTACGAGGATGTCCGTCATGATCTAAAAGTTCTGGCGTCACTATAGTGCTTTCAAGGCTGATTACGGCGTAAGATTACACCGACAGGAAAGATATGTGCACAGCACTTGGTGGTCTGAGAACGAGAAATTACAAAAAAGGGCTAGGAACGCATCAACAAAGTTTGTGGAAAATATGCTTGATGTTGAAACCTTTTTTTCACTTCTCAGTTGGATGTAAACATGGTAGTTCTAGGCATTCCTTCAGTTCTTTTTTTTTCTCTTTAAAACCGCATCCTATCCACGATATGAATCGAATTTTGATCAATTGATAAATCAAACTTCTTTCAAGACTATTTCCAAGGATGATCATATTATTGAGAGAAATAGAGAAGCTTCTCATTCGGATAAAGAATTGCTTCTGTATAAGCTTTCTCTCGAACCACCTAATCAGCATATGCTGATTTTTTTTCATTTCTTTTTAACCTTGTCTTGTCATGCACGGCTCGTTAAGAGAGTCATCGCCACGTTCCATGCAAGAATGACATAGGGCTAAGACAGTGGCGTATTTTGATTGAAGGGTGGAGGGGGCAGGGCTACAGAGCGGGCGTATTTTACGGGGGTCAGGGGGACGGCTGCCCCCTTGACCCCCGTAAAATACACCACTGTACTAAAGGCAAGAGGATATAAGTGCACAGCTTAAAAAATTACTTAGAATTAGTCAAATAGAAAAAATAGCGGGGACCTTCGTTCAATTTGACTCCGTTGTGCAGAATCGACCCAGAGAGGTAGTTTCTGCACAACGGAGCTCAAACTGTACGTGGTAATTCAGTAGCTCAAACTATACGCATGAAAACTCGTTCTCATGCAGCTCTCAAATCTCGTAGAAAAAAAAACTTTAAACTTACTCATTGACGTAATTGCCACGTGCAGCTTCTACCATAATTCGACGATAGTGTTAACTTACCCAATAACACGGATTGATCCCATAGACGGTTCGCATCGCAGCGTCCCGCGTCCTACCGCCAACCGTACCCAGACAAACCAGGGATCGCTTTTGTGGGACTTCAGCGGAATTTCCGCAGGAAACTTCCTGAAGCCGCCCCGAAAGTGGTCGCTAGGGTACATCATGGCCGGAATTCTAGATTTCCTTTAGATGTTACCTCATACCACGAGCACCAGCATTTCCTTGGGATGTCGTACGGTCATCCCTTGCAAGACTCAACTCGTAAGATTTAAGCACGGTCTCCTCTTGATTAGAGACATAAAACCGTTTAATGGACTCATTATCCCTCGTGACAACGAGTTCCGTTGTGAGTTTGTGTGATGGGATGAATAAGCATGTGGAAATCGTGGGACAAGTCATGTCTGTGTTCTCCCAAAGTGTGCCCACGACCTTCACCAATCATTCTGAAGAGGACATGCGTCCGGAACATGCACCACCCTACATACTGCTTAGGTAACCTCTTTGGGATGCGTATCTGGATGTACTCGAGGGTTATGCCCAGATTTCATCCCACCAGCTAACCAGTGACGCATGGTTTTGTCACCTCATTCATCTTCGTTCAGTATCTAAGTCGTCGTTATTGTTGATTTGCTCAGCGACTATTCTTTCTAATCGGCCTCGGTCCTCTGAATTGGATCTCATTGGTCTAGGCCTTCTGTCTAAGCCCGTCTTCTCGATATTTGGCAATTCATCTTTGTGAACCACCCGGGCCAGACCTTGACAACCATGTAATGAATCATACTTTTATTCATACATCGGCGCATTCGTTTATCCATTCTTTTGTGCTCTAATGTGTCCATTCATTCCATTATTCTCCCATACATCTGCTGACTGGAATCATTCCAGTCCCTGGGCTGGAAAGATTTTGGAGCACCTCGTATTCATCTAAGCTGCCTCGAGCACATCTGATCCTCTTCTCTTCTAACTCGCCCAGTAGGCCAAGGAGCTTCAGGAGACACGCTCTTGGTGACAGAAACTGTTTTGATTGTAAAAACTTTAATCGAAGAATGGGGATGAAAGTTCAGCAATTTGATATCTCATATTCTAGAGGTCATTCACCTCTACATATTTATGCTCATCTAGCCGCATCTATTATAGGTCTAAGGCTATTATAGGCTTACTAGTGGTGAGATCTGTCATGAGGCCACGACACACAATTTGCTTTGATTTTCGATTAATTGCATCAACGCCTACCTTGGCAGAAGCGGAAAGCACTTAATTCTCTCTTTGGTCGTTATTTGAAGTATGAATACAATACAATACGAGGGGCCTTCAAAAAATTATTGAAACTAGTATTTTATTTACAACATACACGGTATTTACAAAATGTTAATGCTGGAATCCTCCTATGTATCCCCCCTGTGATAGCACACACCGACCCAAGTGGTGAAGCCACTTCTGAAAGGCGTCAGCATATGCTTCTTTGGGTATCCTCGGCCGCTCTGAATGAACAGCTTTGGACAGATCTTGAATGCGACTGAAATTTCGTCCAGCCAACTGTTCAACAAGATAATGAAACAGCCAGAAATCACAAAGGGCTATACTACATCCACATGTACAGTACTATACATCTGGGCTATACAGTGGGTGTGGAAGCACCTTTAAATTTTTCTCCTCCAAGAGGTCCAGCACTTGCCTTGTCCTGTGACTGCTGGCATTGTCATGGAGAATGTAGATTCTCCCTGTGTGCAGTCGACAAGGTTGATTTTCTTCCAAATTCTGAAAAACCTAAGGTAAGATATTGCTAGCATAGTACGCCCCAGTAATATAATAGTTTGGCCTCCGGTAGCACATCAGCTTCCACAGCTCCTCCGCTGTTGAAGAAGATTGTGAAAGAGGTCTTGAAAGAGGTTGTCCAGAGCGGGGGTTATCCTTAAAACTGAGTTTACCTTCTTGAAATGACCGAATCCAGTGGCAAACTGTGTCATATGAAGGAGCAGTGTGCCCCATGACAGATGTGAGATCCCCTTGGATTTTGGTTGCTTTTTCACTCAGGCGGTAACGTACCCAAATGTAGAATCTGACAGAGACTCTGTCAGTCTCAGGCACATAAGCAGACATGATCAAGGTTGCATGTATGACTATCATACATGCAACCTGCATCTCATTCAAATACAATATGCAAGTAAAGCTAAGTCCCTAAGCCCAGTGATAAGCAATGCCTTGCCTATCGGACTCTAATGCTCAGCAAGTTAGGGACTACTTTCAATAACTTTTTGAACGCTCCTCGTATACAGATTTGCAATTCAAAGGAATGTGTCCAAAACATTCTCACGGCGTGTTCAATCGCGTCCACCGACGTCATCTGTGTCATTATATAGATCACGACTTGTAGATAAATATTTTTGGGCTCGACTCGGTAGATGCACGATATTAAGAATTTTAACCCCAAAATTAGTCATACTCCGGAAACTCGGACATATTTTGAGAGCATTTATTGAAAGGGGAATCCGTTGAAAGGATCTCTAGATGTCGCTCAAGAAGCGCCAAGACACGGAGATGGAATCTCTTCCCTTCCTCAGATCTCATGTGAACTTCTTGAATAGTCCAAGCACTCCAAGGGATGACGTGCCACAACTGCGATTACACCATCTCACTTCGGTGGTGAAAATCTTGCTGTTTTTTTTTTCTTATAACTGCCAGATGACTTTAAAACTCATGACTTGCACCGATTGGATCGATTCCATGAAGCGCCCATGATGTCAACTATCTATTGGAGAGTCGATTTCCATTGCAAAATAAATATTTTGGCAAAAATAGGGAGAAAGGCGCTTCAGACAAAGTTTTGCCACTTGGAAGGATATATTATTGGATGTTAAAGAATACATGTACGAAATTGCACTATTCAATGCACGACAAATTGTCCAAAAAATATCGATAAGAAAAACCACTATGATGATGGTTTCATGGCGCCAACCACGACGACAGACATGCTCCTTCTTCCCGTTGTATTAATTGTTTTCCTTTAGTTTCCTTGTTACCCCAAAAGTTTTCGTGATGCAATGGAGTGTTTTTTCTCATCAAGTGAAAATCTACAAGACAGTTCAATTGCAATACATAAGTGGCTAATTAGTCCTGTGTCAGTCAGTGTGTCATTCCAGGATACTCCTCCCAGACGGATGGATGGATTTCCATGAGTGAGGTATCAATCGAAACCTGTAAGCGGTACTTCTTAGGTCAAAAGTCCAAAAAGTCTAACATTTTGACGTAATAGGCCAAATTTCGGCAATAAGAATAACATTGTTTGAATACCTTCCCGGGCGAAGTGCAATCATGGCCCGCAATCCACCCGAAACCAACGCTTAGCATTGAGATCTTGAATTCTTGAATATGCGAGCTTGCAGTGACGTCACAAGGATGCTCATGAAAGTGGCCGCGGGGACTCTTTCGGCTCTCTCTCATGGGGCCCGTTCCTCGCCTCTGCTAAACTTAAATCTAAATCTAAATCTAAATCTTAGGCTAAAACTTAGTCTAAAGGGTCATGGTGAAGAATAAACTTTTTGCTTCTAGACTGCTTTTAGATTTAGATTTAGATTTAGATTCAAGTTTAGCAGAGGCGAGGAACGGGCCCCAGGAGTCGAAACAGGTTATTTTCTCTTGCACTGGCCTCACTGCCCTCCCTCGCACTCTGCCTTTACCTGCAATCTGTAGTCTCACCATCTCCCTTGACCTCTTAGGGTGGATTTTTTAACAGAGAACTATCCGATAATGCAGCTTTATTCCAGGGAAAATACATGTTATTTTATTTCCTGGAAATAAAGCAGCATTCTCGGATAATGCTCTGTTCAAAAATCCACCCTTAGTTTTTCTATGCGTGTCGAAACGCTCAATGGAGAAAACTTGATGCGTTGATCCTAATTTCGAGACAGAATAAAGGCTTTCACCAGGAGACACGAAACTGAAAATCCTCGATAGACTTATTTCAACCAGTGGCGGCTCGTCAGGGAAGGCAAGGGAGGCCCAGACTCCTCAAATTTTCTCTGGAGACCCTTCCCCATACAATTGAAAATATCCATTAGGATAGCAAATAACTGAAAGAAATCTCTGATAATCATTGGATTCATCCTCAATTGACACAAAACAAGCGAAGTCCGGTTTCTGACAGTTGACTCCTGCCCAGAATCGCGTATGGGAGGCCAGAGCCTGGTGGCTTCCTCTGGCTCATAGACGATGCATAGGGGTATCCCGTAGCATTAGCAATAGTATACGAGTGCAGGGAGACCGGCCTCACCGTCTACAATGCGCATGAGCGGGTGCCTGCAAGCAAGAGCTGGCATGTCTTCAGGCTCCTTCGCCTCAAACAGAAAGCTTTTCGGTCATCCAAATTCGCATTGCAAATTTATATCTACGCAGTTGCCATGAATGAAAAGGACACAAGATATGTTATACATAATTATGACATTCACTAGGGTGTACCAGATTCGATTTTGTTTAGAAGTTGTGCAAGGGGAGATAGTCGTCAGACCGCTACTTTATTCTTGGACCGGATGCGCCTCTTCTCACTCAGGTGTTCAATAGAAGTTTTAATATCCGCTCTCCTTATGCATGATTTCGATACTATATTAACTGTTAACATGAAACAGTTCTTCGCTCAGCGACTGACCTAAGCACACCTTTCGTGCACCCGTCAGTACTACAATGAATTATTTTTCATTATGAGCTGGCCTCCCCATATTTTTCGTTCACGAGCCGCCACTGCTTACGACCAAGCAAAAACGTCCTCCTTTCCTGGAGAAATCTCAGTAGCGGGTATAGACATACTCATCGCAACCATTCATCCGTAAAAAAATACCATTTTTGGAGGGGAATAAACACAATTTAGGTGCACGCAAGAGATTATTAGGTCTAACCATTCCGGGAAAAAAAATCTAGGCAGTCGGACGATGGCTATACTTCCTATCTGGGACTTTTTGCAGCGCATTTTTCTCTTCCTAAGGAGAACTCGCAAATGAACGCAGATGAGTCTAAACCAGGGGTCGGGAACTTTTTTGGCCATGTGAGCCATATTAAGATAGAGCTAAGTGTTTGTGAGCGAAAGCTTTTCAGAACAATTTTTTCCTGAAGTTGGCGACAGACATACGCATTCTTTGGTACATGAAAAATGAGGAACAACCATGATTTTCAGTCATGACTCAATGAGCCAAACTTTTTGGTTCGTGAGCCAAATTTGGCTCATGAGTCATAAGTTCCCTATCCCTGGTCTAAACTGATTCACTACCTATTGGCCTATTACGTACGATACGATACGCTACTAGGAACAAGAGGCCCAACCCTTATCAGGCTCATCTAAGAGCCGAATAACCTCTAACCATGGAATGCTTAATTTTTCCTGACCTTAGGTGATACAAGTTCGGCCTTCTTCACTGGAGTTCGTTAATATCCCACTTCGTTAATATTCCCACTCGCTTAGGAAACTTTCCCAAGATGATGAAATGAAAGCCTGCTTTGTTTGGTTTCAAGCCCGAGTCCCCTCTCATGGGAGTCAAGGAAACTACCAACCCTCACCTCCTCACCAACCTCACAAGGATGCGCTTTCCGGAACCCATCTGCCGTGCACGTTTAGGAAGTGCCTATTACTCCAACCTTGTATTTAATAACCTTGTTTCGATTGCCAACTCTATTGTCCACCGAGCTTAGCGGGCCCGACCTGCTGAACGTGCCGGGGCCGATAGAGCCGGTCCGCAGCCCGCTTATGCATCTAAGTTTCAGAACTCGAGGTCTCCGAAGAAGTATTCGCTTGCACCCAATGAGTCAATCCGCATCCCTGCAGAACTCAGAATCATCCCTATTCTTTATTAAATTAACGGGCCTTCGAAATCAAAACGACGGGTCTTTATTCAAGGCTAAAGAACAGAACTCGCTGAAAATTTTCATACAGGCGATTGGGGTTTCCCTAATTACGGAATGCATCCTTATTTGAATATACCTATTTGAAATTCGAAAGTTGTGTTTCTTTAGAATACTATGAGACAGGACTTACTGGAAATTGCTAGATAAGGGAAATTGGAGGGTCTCTGATGACAGGAACCATCCCTCCTTTTTCCATCTGATTCTTTGGAGCTTCAAATTAGTTTCCTGGGTCTCATTTTAATACTATGGTGTCAATCGAAAGCGTATAACCCTGGAGGCGATACTTGGAGAAATGCCAGGAACCCTGAAGCAGATATTTAAAATATGAAGCTCTTACCTGTTTTATTACATGCCGGTATTTCAGGAAGTAACGGTTTCCACTTCCTCTAGATTCCTAGAATAATCTCAACTATAGCGCCACCTTGTGTAAGCGTTGCAGCTGATGAACTTCGGATATGTCACGGTAGGTGGCTCTCCCTCTGAGTGGGAAACTGCATGGGTTACCCTTCTCGTGTTTTGTTGCGACAGTAAGAGTTCGAAGAATGCTGATTCTGTCTTTTTTCCAGTCTAGAGATCGCTCTAATAGGTGATGACGCATCGACTATTCGACAAGTAACTTCGCATCACTCAGACTGATTTTCATGGCAACACCGTAGCATGCTTCAGACACTTGCTTGTAAAAAAATGTCCCAGTAATGCTTGTTTAGCCAATTTTACGTTTAGACTGACGTGGATGGTAGAAACCCATACGCGAAGACATTGAGGATTGCTGAACCTCACCCATCTTTCACATTTTCGGCCTTCCACAAACATGCTTGCATTGATACATGAGAATCGGGGGAAGAAGTTGAAGCCTCTGCATTATAACTCAGCTTCTCATAACACTCTGTACCCGGTACCCTTTCCAAGTATAAAGACGTAAAATGCCTTCTGACTGGTTAGGTTTGGGATTCTTGTTCGGTAGCTACAGCTGCCGTCAGTCTCAACTTATAGTATAGTCATGTATACCATAACTATACTGTACGTATACTGAAACTGGCCTACCTTTCGTCGAAGGGCGATTTTATGAAGACGGCCTCACACGAAGGCCCATTCATCTTCGGGTCCAGTTTTTTTGCTTTCTAAACTCTCTCTTCTCCCTTCTCAATCCAACTCATTCTAGCGTGAGCTCAGCTACGAGGTAGAAGAGCATCAACAATGAAAAGTAAAAAAAAGGGGAAGCATGTTTTAATACTGTTCGAGCATAGCTGCGCAATAGAATGCGGAATGAGAAGGACTCATGGATAGATTGTAGCACGGAGGAAATGACATCATTGATGCTCCATAGACATGGAGTCGGTCGTGGTTGTTCTCGAGCGTCTGACTTTCGTCAAATGCTCCTGAAAATAAAGGATGTACCCCCTAAAAGACACGGGTAGGATGTTGTTGAGGATGTACTCGGGCATAAAACTCAGTCGGAGGTCAGTGTTGTAAAGCCATAGGACCTGGGTCTTCATGGGATCTTCCGGAGCTGGAGAATACGCAAATCCGCTCGGGTATACTTCTCCCCTGTCCCATAAAATAACACAGACCCTCAAGTACCATGTATATAGAGAATGCATCTGTCAAGTATGACCACAGATTGAACAGATTGGAATACTTTTCTTTCCTCTCGCCGTTTCAAGTATCTGGTATCCTGTCTGTCATGTTTATCATGTTCTGATTACACGGCATAGGGAGACTTCAGAGGAACCTTGTCAAACATGAAAGTAAGGACACCACAGCCGTTTAATATATATACTTCGACCTTAATTAATTCAGTTATCAAAGGTTACATTTTTGACATAGTGCGAACCTATTCCAAATATCTCGAGAAGTCAGCAGCTGAGGTTCACGAGAGAGACTTGAGAATAGAAAAGAATATTTAATCGTCTCAACCTGTCGTATGACACTCTGCAACGTGATTCGATGCCGTGTGGAATGCAGGAAGAGGTTGAAAATACCTGACGTATTCGTCCGTGACTTCGTATCCAGGCCAGGACGAGCTGATATAACCAGAGTAGATGGTATTACCATCCCTCCTGCAACAGATGAGATTGAGGAAATCCCGGGGTCCGATGGCTCCTCCTGCCTGAGGTGATGTAACCTGATACGTCACGCGACAGCGATCTCCAATTCGCTGTAAATAAGATAATTTTCTTGGAAAAACTCATGTCAAATTGGATTTCTTGGCGATATATTCTTGGTGTCTCGGAGTAAATACTTTTGCGAAATGCGCCTTTCTGAACGATATAAAAATGTCATCAGACGATGGAGAATGGCAGTTCCCACAGTGATTCAGGTTGTTCTAAGCCTCAAAGAATATTACCAATACTGCAGTTTTTGTGAGTACACGATAATCACATAAAGAAAGACCGTATGAGCACTCTAGTTCCTCACCTTGATCTCTGTGAAGTTGGCAACATTGGGATTCCATTCTGGGATATTTTCTCCATTGAACCACACCTCTTCAAACAATTCTTCGTAGGGCAGATCCACAATGGCCTAAAGGAACCAATGAAAATCATATGAACCGACAGGAGAGTCATAAGTTTTGCGAAATCGCCGTTTTTTTCGCCGGAATTATGACCGCAATGTCTGCTTCCTTGGATGGGATGTTCTTCACCTCAAAATGTGCAAATTACTCTCTAAGACCTCGGCCGCTTTCACAGGTGGGTTCTTAATTAAACTCCCTCTGTATTCGAGAACACCTCCACTCCTACCCGCAGGTCTTTCTCTTTTTTTTTCAAGAATATTTGTCTAACTCATAATCGAGTCACTTATAATCTATAGCGGGTGACGTCATAGCATTCTTCCGATTTTCCTCGCAATGAATAGGACCAGCATTACTCACGGCCTTGAGACTCAGAAAATCCAGTTTATCTGAGACAGCCCTTTGATAAGCGCAATTCCATTGCTAACGTATCGGGATGATCTTTGAAGGTGCCCACTTCCCCCGAGAATGACTCACTTGAATGAGGAACATAGTCCTCTTCATGCCGGGATGATAAAGCTTCTTCACGTTGAAGCCTTCGTTCGTGAAAGCATTCATCTTCTGCCATCCCTTTAGCTTCATAATTTCTTGAAGGGTATCGAGGGTTTCCTCTCCTTGTTCCACGTAAGGAATAAGATCTGGCTACAACAAACCAAAGGTTTATTTTTACTTTCAGGCGCAAGGGATTGCATTAAATTATCTGAAATAATCCTCCCAGACTCACTGAGATGCCATGCGAGAGATGATCCGATTGCTCGGTCGTTCTTGGCTGTAACGTTGTTGAACTCGCTGGAAGCACCGATGTGCTTGGTAACGTATCAGGCCTTATCGTATCTCCTGTTAAAAGTGCAATTACCCTTTTTCAAACGGATGAATATCCAAAATCTCGCTGAACTAGGAGATTCTAATAACCTGGCAATGAATTTCTTTAGATGTAGAGTGGGTCAACAATAATACCTCGGTATATTGGGAGAAATAGGTCTGGGACATCTTGACGGATCTGCATTATTATCCTCATTGCCTTTGTTGGGCATTTGCCCTCAATAAGAACTCGAAAGCTTCACTTTTCTTAGAAGAAAAATCATTTGCTTTTTTTTTCTCCCTTCACCTTCACGGGAAGATCTTGAAAAGCCATTTCAACGCTACCAGAAGTTTTTAGGCTCAAACGGCACGAAAAAACGACCATTCTGCTTTTCTTTGTTTTGTTTTTGTTTTTCAACTAACCCGGGCCGACGTTGTGTTCGAGGAAGAAGTAGTTATTGGCAAGGAGGAAGTAGTTGAAGAAGAAATTCGTGACGAGATTAGTCGCCGTCATCTGTATGGAGAGAGAAAGGGGACGATAGTGCTCACTAGGGAATGCACAGGATGAAACGATCAAAGCACGAGTATGCAGTACAAGGCCGCGAATGCAGTTAGATTCAGACTTCGTGTCATTATCGCGTCAGAAATGAAGAGATAGGAGCACGCATTCCGATATTCTCTTCCTTCCTGCTTCGTGATGTCATTCAATAGCCTCCGCATAAAGAGGACCTTACTGCTCTTAAAATGAAACCGTTTCATTTCGTAAGCCTGGCTTTCACGAGAAAGAGAGTCGTGGAAGAAGTACGAGTCCTTCTTGCATAGCTTCATGGGAAAATACTGTTCCACTAATGAGTTTCCTTGCCTTTCGCTCGAAAAAAACTTGCAATACTCGCGCCTTCGACTCTTGATGGTGTAATTAAATAGATTTGTTTATCTAAAACGTGTGCCTTCAGCGTTCGCGCCTTCTAAAGTAGGAAAACCGCATGGATTTTAGTGTTTTTATATTGTGACGTCATGTTTCTTTCGATTGTGTGATGCCACTGTAAACTCGAGGTTCGCACCATGAAATAAATGTGGATATTCCCTCAAAAAACCATAGACGGCTCTTGATATTCAGCAGTAGTAGATCGGCAATGGAGGTTGACACATTCCAATTTTTGTTGCATATAATTGAATTATCACCCGACGATAAAGTGATGAATGACACTTATGATGCGATGTCCTTGTGAAGACTATCGCATTGCTTTAAGCAGATACTGCACTATCGCGTTCACATGCACGTGAGTCTTTTAAATGGGAGGAGACTTTAATTTCTCTCGAAGGACGTCTCAGTTCACTATGTTTCATTCATCTTCGTCCAGTACATTTGAAGTTCTGAAAGAACTCACTGTCGCGCCTTGAAGTTAAAATTTGAATTTTTTGCCTCATCTCTGGCATGCGGTAGCAGTAGCTTCTTAGAAATTCCAGATTGCCAGGACCAGTCAAATTCATATGCCCTTTTACTTGCCACTATCTTTAAAATGCTTTACTTTTTTAGCACTTACTGGGGTGAGAACGGAATGCAAAAAAAAGTCCTGTTCTCATGGCAGATCTGAAAAAAGAACATTAGTATGACATGGCATAAAGCCTCTGATAACGCATGGAGGAAGTTCAAGGAAGCAGTTGAAATACGTAGTGAAAGTTCGACATAATGAAACAATTATTCGTCACCCAAGTGTCCATGCCTTTCAATGTCTAAGGTTATCACTGTCGTTGTTGCACTGTATAGGGAACTCCCTGAAAAATAGAAATCTTCTTGCCGATTTCTTGCCGAGATTATCATTCAGCAAGCATTCCGTGCATAAAACGATGAAAACAAACGCAGTGTCACGTCGCAGTCACAAGCTGCCAATGCAACTGGAGAACACGTATGGGACTGATGAACATTTCATGAAATGTGAAAGTATACGCCTGTCTCGGCTTCTCTGGTTGTTCGAGCAAATGAGTTATGCATGGATCTCTCTTTCCTTCACAGAAAACAATGAGAATAGTTACAGACCTCCAAAGACCTGGAAAGATTTCCGAGGCGTAAGGATCTCTTTGATTCTCTCTTAATGAGCCATGCCATCCCGGACTAGTGATTCATACGCCAACTTCCTTTTTCCTCGTATTCTTCTTACCATGCGCATTTAGTCAAGGGAAAGAACCCATCTCCTTATAAGTGACTCATTTCATATGACTAAAGTGAACAAATAGAATATTATTAATCTTTAAACCTGCCCCTAATTTGCAATATAAGTGATTGCCTTTGGGGTGTATCCAAATTAATTCTGCTTCATTACAATCTCGACGAATATTTATGAAATTAAAACTGAGAAACAAGGCCTTCCTAAATACATGAAAGGGACCCATGTTTTTGGCACGAGAGATTCTTGTTGCTTCTAAACGCAAGCATTGCATGACTAGTGATCCTTGAAGGCACTTAATATCTCATTCGAAAATAAAATACTGAACAATGGAAGTCATGATGGGAAAGCCCATTGACTCCCCAGTGATCTCGAGTACCGACCGCCATCCACAAGTTCTCCGGTCTCTAATTCACCTCTCACCTCTCGTTCCTCGAACTGCCACGGCACGGATGCAGTGCAGAATAATTGCCGAGTTTAAGACAATCCCTCGTGTTCGTAAATGCACCATCAACACGGCAAATCTAATAGAAAGAACGAACAGTACAGAACAGGAGAGCTTCCTGGAAGGGAGAGCGAAAAGAAATGAAAGAGGAGAATCCGTACAACATCCCAAGGGATTCAGGGTTCCGGGCGATTTTCCCTTTCCCAGACACGTCTCCGAAACCCTCCGAGCTTTTTTTATTATAGGATGTTGTTCCTCGGCAAAGTATACTGGCTCCTTGTCTTCGCAGGGTCAGTCGAATTCTCAATTTCATAATGCTAATCTTCTTTGAACAGGAATGTAATTGCAAAGAAGGGAAACCATTAAGCTGCTGCAGTAATTTTTCCTGATTTCCAGATGCATCAGTATGCAAGTATTTCTGATTTCCTGATGGCATAGAAAGTCCTTAAAATACTGAAAGTTACGATGGGAGAGGCCTGCATCTCGATTCCTTTCCCAACTGAGAAATTAATGAGTCAGTGCCCTGTAAACTCCCCCTAACGCTGGAACCAAAGGAAACTTGATGTCCGAGTGAGACTCGCTCCGCAAGGGAAATTATGCGGATATTAGCTCTCTGCAGGTAAATCTTACAACCTAAAAGTCTTCTTTCTCAGCTTTTAGGGGATTATTTGCAAAATTACAAGCTTAATGTTTGCAACCCCTAACTGCAACATAAGTAACGGAAAGTTAGCCCATCAGAACCACGAATGTCGAAATTAATAATTTAGTGCTTTTTGTATATTTTTGCCGGTATTTAGCATGATGGCATGGAGAGGCACGACCGAATGACCCAGGTTCGGTGGTGTGGTGGTAGCACACCTGACCGGCAATCAGGAGGTCCGGCCCCTGGCTTTCTTTCGTCCTCTCATGCCATCCGAACCTTCCCGGTCCTCATGACAGGTAGATTCTTTAAAGAAAAAGATCTCATGATGACGTTGCCACGCTATTCTGCTGGGTTCATGCTAAAACTATCGCATCCCTGCACAGAAATTCTTGGACGTGCCAGCTGCTTGGCGCTCTCAAGACTGACAGCACGACACCTGTACATGGTATATCTAAAAATTAAGGTCTGCGATCGTTCCGTTTAACGCCCTAGATTATTCCTACCCAGTGCTTCTCAAGATTTAGCGGCATACCGCCTGCCCCTAAACTTTCCCCTAAACTTCTCCCCTAAACACGGGAGGCAACGCGGTGGCAGCTTTCGCAGACCGTGATGTTCCTCGAAAACTTGATCACGGTACTTGACCGGTACTTGATTGATCTTCAATCGATTCGCGGTCGGGGGAGTATTGGACGCGTCTCACTGCGTTTCCGAGTGCCTCTCGCCGATGGTGCTGTCACATTCATGATACGATTCAATCTTCAGGGAGAGATTTCTCCCACCATACGCCTGTGATTGCAACCGTTATCATCAACAGGCGCGGTAACGCCTAATACCTTTCTTCGACCTCTTCCCGCAACAAAATTCTACCTCCACGTATTCCTCTCCGAGAGCATCAACAGGAACGAAATTTGACTGGCTTCCTCATCTCTCAACACAGAATCACTCCAGAAAATTTAAAGCTCCATTTCCCTGGGATTGTGGAAAGTACTGAATTTCGCTTTTTGAAGAAGTGAATTTCATTCCGGTATTTTTTTCTTCTCCATCATGGATAGCCACTCCTGGAGAGTTTCCAGAAGAAAGAGACCAACCAAACGAAAGATATTGACTTGCAGGTGACGAAAAGTGTCCTTTTTGTATCTTCCAGTGCACCATTTCGCCATTCCCCATCCTTCAGTGTTGCCGGATATCGTGCCGGTGTTGTGTCAGATTCATGACATCTTCGGCCTAAGTATCAGAGTCTGGATCTTCTGCTTATTAATTTATGAGACAATTTTGTGCCGAGTTCATGAGATGAGCTGGGATTGAAACGATGATTAGCAGTGGCCGATTGATTTGGTGGGATATGGAGATATCTCATTCGAACATCCCTAAATTAAAAGGGCCATGGGAATAGGCATGCAATTGGCCTAACGTTACACACCTTCCGAGATGTCTCGAAGACCAGGATTAATCCTTATAGGCCTAATTGGCCCCGTAAGCGGAGGATTGAGTTTCTTTTGAACTAAAGAAGGAAGGCTTAGGCCTGACCCGAAGGCAGTCCGTCGGTTAGGCCTAAGCCTAACATTAATCCCAGGTAAAAATATTCTTACTGTAGGCTCTCTTAATAAAAAATTATATTGATATAAGATCGTATATAATTCTATGATTTTTCTCCATAGAATTCTATTAAATCACTGTATGGAAATTCTATGGAGATTTTTTTAATAGAAACCCTATCAAGAACCTTACCAAATTTCTAGAGAATTCTACGAAGACTCTGTAGATAAATTCTGCAGAATTTCTATGGGGCTGTATGAATTTCTTTTGTGTCATTGTCTCGAAAGTGTATAAATAGTGTATAAATATAGAATTTATATTGAATATAAAGCGTCAGCGTATAAGAGAGATATTGAAATCCCATCAAATTTCTTTTAAAATAAATAGATGCCTATAGGGTTCCAAAAAGGAAAAGATAACGAATTAAAGGTAACCTATTTTCTTCGACTTCAGCTCGTACCAAGGTAATCTATAATTGTATAGAATATGAAGAAACTTTTAGAAAGTTCATACCCGATTAATTTATGATGAACTTGTGAAAGCATTGGCATTTGGTAATGGAGGGATATGGCTCAGGTCGTAGTTGTGAACCGTTGGAAAACCTCATGGGGATCATGCATCAGAGAGTCGTTTCATCCCGAGTGGTGCAATTTTAAAGAGCTGCGCCGACTGGGATTATGTTGTAAAATAAAAATGAACTTTAGAATACGAGAAACAGGACGAACCAAAACGTCTCTATCTGGCCTCCCATCTGGGAGGCCAGAGCCTCGAGGCCTCCCCTGGCTCATAGGCGATGGATAAGGGACATCACATCGTGCATGCAATACATAAGTATACGTACGATAGCAGGGAGGCTGGCCTCACCGGTTGCATCGCGCACGAAAGGGTGACGGCTAACGAGTACAGGGTCTTGTCTTTGGGTTCCTTTGTTTTTAGATATGTCTTTAGGATCCTTTGCCGAAATTAGAAGACTGCTTGGTCATCCTAATCCCCATTGCCAAAATGTATCTATTTAGTTTCCACGAATGAAAAAGACAGAAGATATAGTCTACGTGATCATTATTGATGAGCTAGATGTGTTTTTTTTTGTAGAAGTCCCGAAACTCGCAAGGGGTGTAAGTCGTGGGACCGATAATTTTCTCCTCGGACCGGATGTACGAAGTACGAAGTACATCCGGTTCGAGGTATTCTTCAAGTGTTCCCAGGATATTCAATTTCCACTCTCCTTTTACGTGTTCTCGATTCAATATAAACTGCCAACACGGAACGTTCAACCTTTTATTGCAATTACCTGCCACTTTTGAAGCAGTACAGGCGACAAGACCGACCTAAACAAACCTTTCGTGTTTCATGCTCCCATTGTTACAACAATGATCTTTTGTTCATTGTGATGGTGTGATGGCCACCCCAGATTTTCGTCCACTCGCCGCCACTGTTTACTCACGTGACGGTATCCTTCCCGCTTGTGCGGTTTCTAGCCCCTATATCTTACTATACCAATCTGTATAGAGTTCTATCCAGATGCACTGAGAGGTTTATTGAATTCTATAAAATTACATGGAAAACTCTATAGAAGTCTATAGGTCTCTTCAACACTTTTGCCTGGGGTGAGTTCTGTAGAGAAGGGGGAGGGAGATGAGGTTGAGGTTGGGGTTGGGGTTGAAGAAACGGAAAGCCTTTGAAAAATGGTTTTCACATTACTTCATAATATATTGACATGGATTTTTGTGATGCGCATACCGCTGCATGAAATATATTCCCGGTTTTTTTTTCTGGCGAGGAAAGTGGAATATTTTATTGGTCTGAGTCCCTCCTTTCTCTCCGAAGCAAGGGAATCTCGGCAGCCATCAAGGACGAACTTCCCTTCCGTCAATCAATTATAGGAACAATCAAAATGGATTGCACGCATTTATGATTTCAAGCGAACAGGAGGAAACGAAATGAAACGTTGTCATCCTAGTTTTCGACATTGGCATGGCTAGAAGACAGATGAACGTAGTTGCAAATGCCCAATGTCTTCTTGAAGAATTGCGAGACATGATTTCGACAGCACTGCATGCGTTAACCGCACATTGCTGGGATTTCTACGAACACTCAAGCGACTTGTCATAGCTTGGCGAGAGAACCCGAAAAGGAATAGAAGAGGAATTCCACAGGTTTTTTTTTTCTTCGCGGTCGCCCCTTCATATGATCCGTCAGCTCTTACTTTGATGGGGGGCAGCGATATGTACAATTCCGCTTTTTCCCCTTTTTTTTTCTCAGGCTCTGACTCGAGTGAAAAGAGAAATCCTCGAGACCGAATGACCATGCATTTCACGAATGAGATGCAATATATGCCTCGAAATTGTTGTCATTTTCCCTTCATTCCCTCCCATTTCCATGTAAAGCAGGATCGTGAGTTAATGTGAAAATGGAAAGTCGTCACCCAACCCTGTGGAGGGCTCTTGTCTCACGAACGCCTTCTCTTTCCTTCTATCCCTTCCCCGAGTAAGAGAAAATCTTCTCTGGGGTGTTTTAGTGACGCTTCTATGACGAGTCCCACTCCTCTGTCTTTCGAATAATCATAATAGCCGACATTTGATGGCTTGTGTTTGTCCGCAGGAGACCTGAACGGGTGGACTTTTTCGAACTCGACCCTGGACCATACTCGAGCATACCGACCGAGACGAGCCACTCGACTGATCCGTGGATCGGGTCGATTCGATCGAGCGGATCCGCATCCCGTGCAAGGCTCAAAGCTACCGCATTCAGGGTCTCTCATGCCAAAGGCATCCGCGAATTTTTGTTCAATACCCTTGGGGGTTCCGAATCCGAACGTTGAGACTTACATGAATGCCATTCGACGAACTCACTGAATTGGCACATAGGCAAACCGCGGGGCCTTTGATGATGGTGGAAGCATTTTTTTCCTAATCTTCGTGCAACACCCAGGCATTTGAAATTCGGCCGATCACTCACTTGAAAGCTTTGGGGTGGAACACGCTGAAAATTTGTATGCAATAATTGGGGTCGACTATTGTTGATACAAAAATGCTAGAGGTATATCTAATTTGAATTCTATGGGATAGAAGTCGATTAGCCACAATTAGGAGGAAATCACTGTTCCACGGGTAACAGTTGGTACATCATGAATACACAAAGGGAATTTTATTTTTATTATCTATACTATATTTCAGAATGTTTGTGTCTTTCTGTCTGTCCTTTATGCACGGCCTCTGATCCCAGTCCGACCAAACTTTGCATGGCTTCTTCATTTGGTTTGGGGATGGTCATAAGCTAAGTGGCTTTTCAAAATTCGTAGGACAGGGCCGGTCCAAGTCCAAATGGCGCCCCAGGCGGGGAACGTCTTCCCAGCCAGAGGCAGTCACATGGGTAGCCTGCCCTTAAATCCGGCCGTTCAAGATTCAAGATTGTTTAGTGGTATCAAGAGGCGATAACACCCATTGGGATACCACGTGTCGAGGTCGAGCGTTCCTTAATTTTAGGGTAGGCTTACTCCTCTTAAAGGTAAATATTTGTTGTATTTTTGTGAGTTTTGTGATTTTTTCTTTTGGCATATCCTAGTAACTTATTGCCCAGTCCCTTAATTCAAAATTGCCACTCTTCTTGCTTGTCCATAAAAGCATCTAGTTTCTTCTTTAAAATAGTCACGGAAGGGACTGTCACTACGTCGTCGTCTAACGCATTCCACGGATTTACCACTCTACAAGTAAAAAAGCTCTGTCTCGACCTGAGCCACACCTGCGGTTTACGCAACTTGAGTTGATTAGGGGAAAACAACGAAACTCGAATGCTTTGGGAATGTGCAACTTGACTCGAACGCTTAGGCTAAAAGTATCGACTGCTTGTTCGACGTTCTCTTAGGCGATTGAATTATCTTGCTGTAGTTTCTCTGTTGTATTGAAGATGCCGTGGTTCTGATTTCCTATTTTATTTCGATAATGAGAAGAAGTAGGAGTGCGAAATCTGAGCGCGCTCAGATTTTGGATATTAAACAATCGTGTTTCAGTTGTAGTGTATCATCAGTAAAATTGTTCCATAGAACTATGTGTTCATGCACAAATTAGTATAAGCGTTCCATTAGGAACATGTTTATGGTAGGATAATATCCCACCAGTTTGGATTGATTATGTTGTAAGACATAGACCTGAGTGCATGTTCAGTTTAACGTTGCAAATCCATAGGTTGACGCGAGAGTCGAACAGTACGTTTGACTCGGTTTATACATGTACGTAGTGACTTGGAGCGTATCAGCGTGCAAGCTTCCCGTCAGGGGACTTCTATGTTTCTCTTTCAATGCAAAAGAACACATATCTCACGTTTTCATGACTTTCATTTATACCATCATTTACAGATATCACCTATTCATTGTTTCTCCCAACTGTCGACTGTAAATACAAGATAATTTGAGCATATAAGAGAGCTACTGGTGTGCACGATAAAAAAAAAAGAAGGAACAGGAATCTGCTGCTGGGATCACCTTGCTTTTTACGCTTTTCCTGTAATTCAAACAATAAAGCAAGCTTTGTTCGCCTAGAGATGCATCAAGATGGGAACTCTGGGGCTAAAATGACAAAACAAGCTAGTCAGAATTCCAAATGACATCCATATGGGCCAGGTAAATGGGGGGGGGGGAGAGAGAATATGATGATGCAGATATTCATACTCATATTCAGGAAAAAAATTTGATCCCTCGTATGTCAGCTTTTCTCTTCCGGAAACAAAAAGGAGTGGTAGAATGTGCGAACAGATCCAGCAAACAGTCATTAGGGCAGCTGAGGCTGGTTGTACAGATTACGGAGTGAAAGGGAGTTATTCCGCGTTCGAGTCACGGAGCGCATCCGTTCGACTCAGAGTGCAGCCGTTCGACTCAAGATGCATCACGTACGATAATAGCATGTCCCATTTCGAGGGGCCATGCCCACCCATTTTCCGTCACTGAAGATTTATTCATACCATAACTTGACCCTTGAAAACAGATGGCTTTAGAGAGGGGCGAAACAAAATGGTCGTCCCCAGGGTCGTCTCAGCCATTATGGGCTGAGAGAAACGCTGGCTTTGATAATTGGACGCAAAAATAGTTCAAGTTTCGTTGTTTTCCCCTACCTCTCGTTCTCTTGCTACCATCGAACTGGAAGAACCTACCACACTCAACATTATCTATTCCTTTAACTATCTTGAAAGCCTGGATGAGATCCCCCCT
Source organism: Darwinula stevensoni (assembly GCA_905338385.1). NCBI lineage: Eukaryota > Metazoa > Arthropoda > Ostracoda > Podocopida > Darwinulidae > Darwinula > Darwinula stevensoni. The sequence continues at coordinate 49,501 of CAJPEV010000318.1, read as the reverse complement.
CCTTAAACTTTTCTCGAGCGAGGACAGTCCCAGCACTTCTAAACGCTTCTCGTACGGAAGTCCCCTAACCTCCTTAATCATTCTTGTGGCCCTCCTCTGCATTCCCTCGAGCACCAACAATTCACCTTTATTTGTAGGCCTCCAAAACTGGATGGAATATTCCAACTGGGGTCTTACCAGCGCCACATACAACAGAAGAATAACGTGGGAGTTCCTACTTGCAACCGAACGAATGAAACCTAGCATCTTATTACATTTGGCCACTGTCGCTTACGCGTACGAGGAAAACTTGAGGTCTTCGTCGACAGAAACTCCCAAATCTTTTTCTCCGTTTGCCTCCCCCAATTTATCCTCGCCGAACGCGTCGAGAGACCTACCGTTACTTCGACCAACGTGGAGAACTTCACATTTACTTTAATAAATATCAAGAGCCATTTTTTGTTCCACTCATCCAAAATACTCAAATCTCGTTCGGCTCTAGCCCTATCCGCCTCCCCCCTATAGAAAAACCCATTTTGGTGTCGTCGGAAAATTTACTTATCATACCCTCTACGCCTAGATCCAATCTGCCCCGGAGTACCTTATTTCGTGCAGTCTATTCTATGTATATTTCTGAATGGTTGTGTGTCTCTCTGTCTGTCCATGCACGGGCATGCCTCTGATCCCAGTCCGACCAAACTCTGCATGGCTTCCTTATTTGGTCCGGGGATGGTAATAGGCTAGGTGGGGTTTCAAAATTCGGACCTGGCAGAGCAGGGCAGGGTCGGGCCTGCCCAAGACCATGACTCCCTTCCCCTCTCCCCCGCCCCAGGTGGTCGCCTGGGTCGCCTGCCCCTAAATCCGGCCCTGCTTCGGGGTACCTTATTTAGTGCAGACAAATATGGGACGTACAGCTCGTCCAGTCCCAGAAAGGACCAGTCGGCATGGACCCATAATGGGATGACATTTCTTATAACTTGTCAAAGCCTGTCAAAGCCCAGCAGGAGACCGAACAGAGTTGTAAAAAGGGCGACAAAGGCGGACTTGGAAGCTTAGCGTAAGACAGTCTACGAGAAGTTGCATGCTGAGTGATCTACAGCTCGGGTCGGGGTGGCCGGTCCCCCTCCCCTCTAGGAGCAGGACGCCACTGAACCCGCCCTAAGGCTGTGAGTGTATGAATGACATTTGGAGGAGAAGGGGTTGCGGACTTGAATATGACAAACAAACTACTTGGGCTCTTCTATGGATTAAAAGTGGTCCTTTCTGGGTCTGGACGGGCTGCATACATTAATCACCCGTGCAACGCTGAGTACCTCTGCTAGTTATTATTATACTAGTATGATCAATGGAACTCTGCAGCAGGACGGAGGAGAAAGGGATGGCCACTTTCCGGCACTGCCTGCAGCTAGCACACGAGCAATAATGAAGAATGCACCAAGTTTTCCTAACGATCTAGTCGAAGTACTCTCGACTACATTTCATGTCCCACTGATCATAACGGTGCTATTTCATATCTGCAACGATTGAATATGCGCAAGGAGATGACTACTATAAGAAATGAAAATGTTTCGTCCGTGCAACCCCCAAGAGCGGCACATAATTTCATGTTGCTACCTCATATTTCCACGAGAATATGTGGCTTGGACGCATAGAAGGCCTCTTTGCAGATGTTGTTGGAGTTTCACGAATCGTACAGTCACTTGCTTTCTTCGGAATCGTCCATGCCAGAGAATGAATCTTACTAAGACCTTGAAAAAGTCGAAAGCCTTCGTGAATGAAGTTGCATCTTCAGTTGCCCGCTATCAACTTTTAAAACCGGGTTTCGGCCAGTAGATTGAGAACAGGTGGCTGTAACTGTAAGGAGATATTTTGCACTCTGCAAGGTGAAAGTTTCATCGACCTCAATCTTGTACATGTGGAAATATTTGAAAGATATTTGAAACTCTGCGGGATGTGAAGAGATAAATGGTGGAATGTAAGCTTGGCATGCAGCTTTGTCTTCATGTTCTTTTCAGAAGATACTGTAGGTATAATTCTATCAGTGGCTAATTCCTTTTTCCTCTAGGCGGCTATGCGCGAAGTAGAAGCAAGATAAAGGTTATAAATGGAGAAAACGTAAAGAAAACATCAGACGATATGTTATATACGAGGTATATGTATGTGCATAGTATTGGCAATATCTAACGTAAGTAGTGGAACAGCACCGTGAAATATTTTTTTCTCGAAAAATTCGATTGAAACATACACATTTGAAGTTGGTTTGAGGGAATTCCAGCATAACGGAATCGATATTTCCTATTTTCTCACTTAGTCATGCTCTTTTGGGAGGATGCCGGTATAGCTTCGGGGGATAATAGGTACGCGAAATTGCTTTTCTCTTGTCCAGGAAATTCCTGTTCCTCTGATTCTCGGATTTTTTTTTCCTATTTATAGTCTGAACTAGTTGTTCCATTTAAGAGGGGAATTTTTCGCGTCTTCCTGCGGGACGTCAGCGTTTTCGATCTCATTCAGAGATTCCTTCAATGCATTCATTACTCGATCATTTCCAGTTTCGCGCGCGAACGCACTATTCCTTCAGCCGGCTCTTCCATGCAGTATATACGCCTGATTACGTTTTCCCTTGTATTCAAAAAGATTGCGACGCACTGCCTTCTCTCTCCCTCCCGAAGAGAGCGTCAGGTGCAGTTGAGTCACACACAAATATTGTATATGAAGCCTTAGTGCTCTCGGTGTGGTCACCACCCACGCAAAAATGCTACCGATGATTCACCGGCGATTCAACGATGAATCAACGTCGGTTAAGCGTTGTCTCGCCACTGGAAACAGATTCACAGCAATCCACTTTTGAGGTTCCGCGAATGAACATGTATATACTTCGAAGGGGACAAAATGACCCCGGACAAAATGGTCCCAAATGCAATGTAGGACATAATGGCCCCACACACCAGAAAACCATCTTCTTTGAACAAGGATTAGGTTTTCCCTCTCAGATGTGGATATGCTGTTTAAATGCTTAAAATCAATTAAAATAATTATAATTCATTTACACAATTTTTTCAATTAATGCAATTTTACTTGACCCACCCCACCCTATTTACCCTCTAATCCTCTGATCCTAACCCTCTGCTCCATCTAATCCTCTGATGCAATCAGCACTAGCAACGCCCAACCGCTTTCAATGATGACTATCAGTTCACTTTCACTTTTACTGCAGCTGTATTTGTAAAAGAAAAAAAAAGAAAAAAGAACAATTAACCACTATTCAAATATTCATAGGTTTACCGAGTACAGAAGAAAGAGGAAGGAAGATTCTCCCGTGGAATAGATGATTGTGTGCATGGTAAGTATTATATATTTTATCATCTCGTTATATCTAAGAGGCAGCATTACTTGCCAAATATATATTATTCATTCTTGAGTGTGTATTTTGAATAAGGTCAAACAACGCACTTTTGCAAGAGACTGCAGGGAATTCCCCCAAGAAGAGGCAGGAGCGGGTATACCCCTACAAGGAAATGCACCAGAGGCTGAGAACACTTTTCACCCTGTATGGAGAGGGATTTAAATCCATGGAGGAGGTCCTGCATGGAGTTGGTCATACCATCCGATTTCAGTATTTGTTTTACTTCAAATAAAATTGCATTCATTGAATTAATTTTAAAAAATAAATTATAATTATTTTAATAGATTAGCAATTTCATTTAATGATTGACGTTTCCAATTAAGCATCCGACAGAATTCGAACAGCATATCAACATCTGAGAGGGAGAAATTAATCCTTATTCAAAGAAGCTGGTTTTCTAGTGTGGGGCCATTTCGTCCGGGGCCGTTTTGTCCTACATCCCCAACAGAACATCGGACATCTGCCCTCTTCATTTCTACCGTATCTGGCGAGGCAATTAACATGAAGTGACTTTCGCTTTGGGAATGAAACCTCAATTTCCCGTTGTCAGGAGATCGTACTTACGGGAATTTCGGGGGTCAGTCAGAGTCCCATGAGATTTGAATCACAAACTCAACATCTCGGGCTATCTTCACAAGATGTAAATGCGATTGCAATGAATTCCTCAGAAATGTAATTTATTACTCATGCTGTCATTCCATAAATGTATGCTTGAGTTTTTCGAAGATTATTGGAAGCTTTTTTTCTGCGTGGACGATGAAAGAAGTGTTCGCATAAATGTCAGATTACGTACATGGGAGTTTTGGGATTTATTGCATACAGTATCAGAATTGTTTCCTTCTTACAGCAAAGCAGAATACATTAGAATCCCTATTAATAGCTGAAGATGAAAGCCAGCCCAGGGAGACGTCTGGCAATGCTGGCCCTAAGGAAGGAAGAAGGGGGATTCAGGCCTCAACACAAACCTATGACACCCACAACAGATGTGGGTTTCCCTGGAAGAACAAAATCCGAAATATTTTCTATTATCGTCGGTCACCTGGTGAGAAGATGAGACCACGCAGATATAGCCGCGAAATAGGCACATAGGGCGGCACAATAGATGAAGAGATACATCTAAATTCGTACCTAATCAATCAGATATTTATTCAAAAGTAGCACACCAAAATGAGTCAACTAAATATTTATGGAGATCTAGTTAAGAGTTGTCACGCATTAATTGTCTAGTATGCTCTACAGTATTCCTTAATATAGCAATCGTATCACAATACATCATTAGTATTGGAATTACGTGGTACGATAGGTGTTCTTAATAGGGGAAGGATTGTGCTACTCATGAAGGGTATGAATGAATCTCCCAAGGGGGAGTATGGAATATCATGGGTGAGAATAGAGGATGACCTTGAGTGGATCTCTCGAGGGAATGCATATATCGCCTAGGAGTGATGCCGAGGGGCGTGTGCTGCCATAAAAAAATTGATGTATCTTGAAAAGAGGGTGAGGCATTTGCACCTGAGGGTAGTCATGCAACCACCAAGGGTGCTGGACACCACGGTGAGCATTCTCACCCAAGTTTCATGGTGATCATGCTCACCCCTAGAGTGGCTGTCCAGTGACAAATCATGCACACTCTTAAAGTCGTGGGATCTGACCTTTATTTTTTGTTGCGTAACATCCACCATACAGTCTTAACCTGTCGCCATGAGACAATCATTTGTTGAGCCCAATGAAGGAATCCCTTCTCAAACATCATTTTCAGCCCAATGACGATGTCCAAACTACAGATAGTCGTTTAATCAACTGTTAGAGTTACCATTTTCCAGCGATTGAATACAGAAACTCGTCAAGAGATTTAGACTGACGGATGCCCGACATCGGTCGCGCAGAACATGCCCCGTATCCTGCACGCTAAGGTTTTCAGGGGACGCGAAGGAGAAAGTTCACTACTGGAAAGAGAAAAGGAAAAACGATAAGAGTAAAAGACAGTCGCAGTATCACGATGGAATTGAAGAGGATGAATTCCAAAATGTTGCGTTTGTTGTTGCCAAAAATCTTGAGAGAGTGTGCCTAAATCATATCGAGAAAGGAGATGTGAATGGATGGAGTACCTCCTCAAAGTGGACTAGCACACTCCAAAATTGGACGTGTTGTGTATATAGCCGGGAGGCTGAAAAGAAAGAGAGAAAGCCTCATCATGGTCGAGTATACCAAAAATGCAGACTTTACAATGCAATTACATTAGGAGCAACATGAGAGAGAGCTATCCCTTAAGGAATAGCGAGGATGGAGACATGCACTTTGAAAAGTCAGAAGTTTCAGAGGTCCAGAGGAAGGCCGTTTCCAGGAAAAAACGAGATTGGTTTTCTTTGGCTTGAAAGATAGTTCATTAGGGATGCACATTTGGATCCCAGGTATCTCTTTGGAGATAGGCACTCACCTTCTCCTTAGGGACAAGAGGAAGATGGATTGTAAGGAGAGTGGCATCATCTGCAAACAGGTGTACCCTTCATTGCAGAAGGGGTGTGATTAAATTGACCTCCAGAGTGGATTGCTAATGAGTTCGTGGAGCAACCTTGAATGCTTGCGGCCGGACATGAAAATCCAACTTGCTTGCTTTGATAAGCGAGCTAGTAATATAATGAAACGTTAGCTGCCAGAAGTTGTATTCGGCAGAGAGATTAGGAGATAGAGCGGGCTGCAGGCAAGCAATTACGAAAGTGCCACTTACCAGATTTGTCTTTTTTCTGGGTCTTTAAAAAATTTAAGCGCAATGACGATATTTTTCTGGCCATTGATGCTCTTCAAATGCGGGAACTCCAACACTTACAAAAGGTACTAAATAGAACGAATGTCATTAGATTCCTCTGACCGAGTTGTAATGTCATAGCATAAAAATGAGGAAAATAAAAGAAAAGCTAAGGTACGAAAATTCTTTTACTCGTAATAATTCCTTTTCAACGTGATTATGGACCATTTTCATGACTAGTGAATTACTTCTACGCGCTTCTATACTATCATCTGTTTGACTATCCTTACCTGAACTAGGATTGCTGCCATCGAAAGACATTGCAGACCAGTCCCATATCGCAAGAGTGCAAGTAATGGTCACTTAATCTCGCCTGATTCTCCAACACCGACAGGATGGTGTCCTCGTATCCCAAGGGGTTCACATTCCATTTCCAAACACGTTCTACATTATAGTCTCGGTACGGTTGGATAAAAGCGAAAGATAAATTCTCTCACCAGCTCATTGAAGGAAGTTCCACTTGTTGGGAAAAATGGGAACAGTGCGTAGAGGAGAATAAACGCATAAAATGGAAGTTTTTTTCTTTCTTTGCGTAGAATTTTTATCGGCCGGCATCGCATAAATATTCTCTTGGATTTTCGCATAAAAATTCATTTGAAATTCTGATGACTCCTGTTGTATGATTTCCCCACCACGCCCTCGATTCGTGGCAAGGATAAAGGACGCAATATTGCAGATTCCGATATTAAAGCTTACCATTATACGAATGAGGGCATCGTAGTTAAGAGAGACTCGTAGCAGAGGAAAGACCAACGACGGTCATCAGCATGAATTGCGTTTATCTTACACGAGTGGAGCGTTACCGTTCCCCGTTAGAATACGAGTAGAAGCTGCTAACAGTCACAGAAAAACAGAGATGAAATTTGAGGCGAACCTGGAATGATGTAGCTGTGAGACTTCCTTTTAGCTTCCCATGGGAATCCATGGGATGTCCTGGGGATATCCCCTTGCTGGGCCTTCGTGCGGTCCGAGGACTCATTAAGCACCATTCCTGAGGGAGTCCTCGAGCGATCAATACCTCTCCTCGATTGTCTACTGAAAGTACTTTTTTACTTCTCGCAAGAGCATAGGCCTTCTGTCATATCTATCTCACATGGACGTCGTGACTAGGCACATGCTCTTCCTTCGCTCCCTTCTCGATGGAACCACGAATACACGGGGACGATAAAAAAAGCAGCTCATAATTCTTTTAAATACCCTTATGACATCGACCCAGACGACCAAACTGAAAACGACGAGGACGTCGACTACGATTACGACTTATTACTGGTAATTGAATTCTACGATGCTCAATTCCACAAAATTCAGCAGGGTGCCTGCATTGCTTTAACTTAAGCACTGGGTACTAGTTCTGTTCGTGTTCCTTTCGTCTTCGCTGAATGTTCTTGAGGACGAACAGAGTGGCTTTGCCAATGACGCTATTGCTCTCCCTCGTGCTGGTAGCAACGATCCGGAACTGTAATAAGATGCTCTGGCCCAACCGTTTGAACCAGTGCAAGCTACTGAAGCTGATATTGAGCCAATTCTGACTCAGTTGCAGGACCCAGATCCCTACATCGAGAAACTCTAGGACACACAGCTGTTCGCAACTGCTATAGGATAAAAAGCCATGCGTTTCATCGTGCACGGAGAGGCCCTCAGCATGTCAAGAAGCTTTTAAAATTGTAGCTGTTTTGTGACCGTACCTATTCCAGACCAGACGAGGAGCCAATCAGGAGGATATACTTTTCTTAACTGTTGGGACATGAAAAAAATGATGTTGGGAACTCTAAGGCATCGCAGCGCAAGTGAACCCTTTTATCTTCCTGAACGATCGGGGAGAAGAGAGAGTATCTTGTACAAGATTTCCAACAGACAAGAACTCGAAGCGGGCGATCACGTATCATTACGTGTCTATTACCTTCGCTGATCGAAGCAACATGTGTCAATGGACGGTCAAGTGGTGGCGAAACAAGGGACATCGGGTACCGGTCTTGACACACCATACCTCGACGAACAATTGGCAAAGGCAAATGTGCGATATGATATTGATGTACCAGATTATCTTGTGTATGTCATAAAGCATTCTGTATCGGCACTAGTCATGGACAGGGTTCTTCCAAATGCAACTCCAAGAAATATTGGCGCTATCGAAGAGATGTGAGTCCAAAGAGAAGCATTAACTTCCTCAAAATGCCATATGTGGTATGCCACGTGGTTTGCCTATGTGTAAGTGGGCAATGGGCTTCATAGACTATTATCTTATTTGTTGTCAGACTATTACCAAGATACACTTTAAAAATTTTTCTCTCGTGTGTCTATCGACTCCACTTTTCACGACCGATTGATTAGATTCGCCATTGCACGAGGCCATAGCGGAATTACTTTCTCTCGACAAAATCCATTGAGTGATATAAGTGGTATCTTGACTCTAGTGATACCTAGAATTTTGAGCATGAAAATATTGATTCCAGATTACCCGTGGATTTTATTGAGGCCTTTTTCTTAGATCATTCTCAATCCCTTGAAACCCTACAACATAGCTCGTATATCATGCGTTCTGATTCTTTCACTACTTCAGATAAAGCGTTTTTGTGATGCATGAGCCAGGAGCTCGGTCCTTGAGGCACCCATAAAGTACATTCCAGGGTCTTTTGATTCTATCGATACCTTATCTGTCAAAATAAGTTATGCAACTTATGCCATGTCACCAGAAAAACAAGAACCAGGCCTTATCTATAAACTATGAGAACATTCCTTAAGAACTCAGGTTTTATTGAGAGACAATCTCGAATGATACTCGACTTCCGCACAGATTGGACTTAACACGATGCCTTTAAATCGATCCTATCAAATGTGAAAGTTTCGACCTTCCAAGTTCTGTTTCACACGACAGGATACTTGTAATTTCGCTGAAAGGAGAAAGAAATTGCTTCTTGCTTTCCACTTTTTCGCATGAGCCAACCCGGTGCTCGGCGCTATGAGGCATTAGAAGCTCCAATGAGAGTTGAATGATGAAATGGCATTAAAGTAGAGCTGATTATGAAATCGAGAGAAGAAAAAAAGGGGTTCCCGGTGCTTTCCTGCGCGACTCCGCTTGCCTCCAGCCGACGCTTCAATGCTTAATAACTCTCCGTTTCACTACGGGGGAAGCCGAAGGGTGGGAAAATATCCTTATCAGTTCAAAGACCTTCCTGGTCTCGTGCTCTCACGAAAGGTGACAGAAGTTGCTATGTGGACGAATTCCAGCTCGACGAGGATCTCCAAGTGTCTCTATGACGGAAATTCTGGCTTAAAAATGGGAGACGGGGATGTTTTCAACTAATCCTTCCATTAAATCTGTTTCGTCAGCATTGCTGGGTGGTATGATTTCCCAGTGGCAGATTGTCATGATACTAAAATAGGAATTTAAACAATTTTAGACATTCGCATTCTGAAGATAGCTCCACGGGCGTCAACTTCGTTTTCACATTCTGAAACTTCGTGGGCCGGTTGTACTGCTTCTCTTAAGACAGACTTTGATGCAAAATCTGCTTTTGGGAGCCTGTCTTTAATTTTAGACTTTCCCAAGTCAGGCTTTTCGAAAAGTTAGGCTCTTGCAAATCTGACTTTAAATGCAAAGCAATGCAACTGACTCCGGTTTGGCTTTGCGAGTGCGAAATAAATCCGGCTCTTTTTCCCTCGGAGAAATCTTTGTTTCAAGCCTGCCTCTACACGAGGAATGGAGCCGAAGTCATTAGCGCGGTTTCGGAACCACGAATACAATAGCTGCGTATTTGTACGAGGAGAGCATATGGAACTCACGATCGTTCAGGGGGAGAGAAGCTGCTGAGAATATTAGGCTAGCACCACAAGTGCTTCTAACACTCCCCTCTCTCTGCGTCTCTATCTCGTGTGCAATGGTTTGTTGGGAACGTTGCCGGTGATACAGGGAAACCTTATCAGGTACCATAGAGACATCTCCGCCATGCTTTCATGTGTCAGACAGGTATCTGGGTCCATAGACGGAGAAAGCGACCTGCATATTTGTTGCATGACTCTTATTTTTGGAGATAGGTTTAAATAAAAGCGATTGTGAAGGTAACGAGAGACAATTCCTATTTTAGTGGGCCTCCTTTCCTGAAAGGAAAGAGACCACTTATGGTCCCGTCCTGTTCGTCCGTGTGTCACACTATGGTTGTCTGGCGATGACTAAAAAAATATCTGCCTGATCAAAGTGAAAATTGGCAAGCGGATAGATATGAACAAGATACAGGCTGAGTTCGTTTTGTGACGAATTTGCACCAAAATTGGAGTTTTATTGCAATTTTGGATTTGAAATTTGGTCATGGAGGGGAGGGCATGAGTACCCGTTTGCCCATGCCCATGCCCATGCCCATGCGCGTGCGCGTGCGACCCAAGCTTTGGGCGCTGTGCCGTGTCAGCGACTAGAGCTGTCAGTTCCCTACCAACCTCCGTGACGGATGGATTCAACCACGCACAGCCCTCCATCCTCCCATCACCGTTTCATGGGCACCGTTTGTCTATGTTTTCCAAATATAAATGAGAAACGATGTATTTGATTGTCGAAGACCGGAAAGAGATGGCATTTTGTTCAATTAGGTGACAAAATGAGGGTTTCCTCAACTGAAAGAAGACCCACTACTGGACAGGGCTTGCCCAACTTGTTCTCATTGCACTTCGATGAGCCACGTTTTCTGTCCTTTCCTTTGCCGTTCATCGAGAACGCCCAACAACGTCTTCGGTTCCCAAACCGAATGACCCTTTCGACCTAAACCCAAACCCAAATGACACTTTGGTCATTTAAAGAGATCTTATACAATTATCATCTATGTACTTCAATTTTCGACAGCATTTGAATTCGACGATTTCTAATGTACAGGGTGTCCGAAAATGAATGGTACAAAAATAGGCATGAATTATCTTTTTATTGTCTAGTAACATCAATATGCAGTAAAACAGTCACTCACCTAGTTTATCGCAATATCCGACAGGCAAATGAATCTGAAGGCGTCTGGAGATAAGGTCCATGCAAGAGAAACTGAGCAAACCGAGCGAAGTGGGAGCACGAATGTGGTTCAATAATGAAAGTACGAAGTGGATTCCAACGATAATGAGAAAAACCTGCATCGCGCAGAAACTTAATTCTACGTTGGGTGAAGAAATCTAACGAGGATGGTAATGCGGAAAAAGAAAAATCTCCAGGCGAACGCGTGAGTCACGTCCGGCTGGCAATGTTGCACAATCCCAAGAAACGAGTGAGAAGAACCACAACGGAGTTACGGATGCCACGGTGAACTATTCCGAGTCATCTTGCGTCGTCGATTGAAGTTCATGTTGTACCAGTTGGACAGCTGCAGGAAGATTACGCAGCGCGTGTAGAATCGTGTGGTACTTTCATCGTGATGATCGGAGACGGTCGTTTCCTTCCTAACCTTTTTTTTCTGATGAGGCAACGTTTAACCTCAAGGGACGAGTTAATCGACATGATTATAGGGTCTGGGGATTAGACGATCTGCAAGAAACCAATGAATTTGAAAGGAACTCGCCAAGTGTGAACGTCAGGTGTGTCGTGTCAAGAAATTACGTTTGCTGCCATTTTTTTCGATGGACGGTTAATCGACGACAATACCAGGAAATGCTTATACCCCTTAGGATATTCCGTATCTCAACTGAGAAATGAAAGGACTCATGTATACAACCACTACTCTCTGCATCGGTGTTGAAGAGTGCCTGAACAAATCCAATGCTTAGGCTCCAAAAGTCATGATAACTTCCACTTCTTCCTAATCAGATCGCGGAATTTGAAGTATTTTCCTCATTGGTCTCAGGAGGACGAGCGGAAAAAAAACGATAATGTATCCATTCAAAAGGCAAGAAATACCATATTCGCAAAATGGGAGTGGCCTAATTAGTTCACAAAACGTATTTTCTCACGTCACCTCTACATGTCATTTGGCACCTGTGAAGCATGCATCCATCGAATGAAAACCCGTACATGCTTTTCTGCCAAATCTTTATTTTTTATTTTTTTTTCATTGGTTTTTCTGCATGCACTGGAAATGTGAAAGGATGAATTTCCCTCCTAAAGCTCAACATCTCTTCCAAGTGATAAAAAAGAACGAGAACATCTTCCCAAAGGAGAGTTCTAGGCCAGCGAACATACACGTGGGCATGTTTTATGACAGAACTTGTCATCCTTTCTGTATACGAGCATAGTAGCATACCATCTGCAAAAAAAATCAGTTTATTTAGTCATAGATAGAGCTAACAGCGCAATCGATGACGTCAATGGGTGACCCCGAGTCGTCTGAAGAGTCTCGGTTTTCTTGCGATAATACCTATATTAACATCGAGATTCTGAAAAGAATAGTTTAGCAAAAGCAATGGTTCCACAGTGCATCATGGAAAGAGGAACATGAGATGGGGATAAATGGGCGCGCAGTGCGAACAAGCGAGCAGAGACAATGCAGAGAGGTGGGACATTTGTATCAATGAGATTAACCACATTTTAGTGACTCAATAACGAAATAATTGTTGCATGGAATGAAAAACTGTCTTTAACGCCTATATGAACGCTCACTGCAACATGAATCATGATGGAAACGGCTGCAGTGCCTTCAGCACCTGCGATCAGATTCTATCACCTGCCCAGATTCCCTCGATCCGCCGAAAGGCGTTTCACGGTTTCGCCGCGTGAGATTTCATCTCGAACAGAGATGAAGTCGGATTTGACTAGAAGGGGTAGATTCTGATCCCGCTGTTAACATGCCGAAAATCATAAAGTATTTTTCAATACTACAGCGGCGTGAGAGAAAATTCAAGACTGACAGGATATAAAAGCACGCAACACAAATGAGATAGTATCCCAGTCCTTTTTTCCCCAAGGCGGCCTGAGCGGCGGCTGTTTGCTGGACATGTTGCCACTTCTCTGCCGCAGGACAGAGGCACAAAAGAGGCGTATGTATTCTTACTTCGGGACATTTAACTTGACTTTCAGTCTAACAGTACTCTAATGGTGTGAACTGATGCCTGTTACACGCAGGAGCTCACGGACCAGTTGCACACCACTGATGGATGCTTAGAGCATAGCGGCATGCTTGATGCTGCAGAAAACGAGCAGAGGAACAAGCTGTCATTAACGAAGCAGCGCATAACAAAACGCTGGTGTTTTTTTAAATTCCATCGTCAACCTATAAACAAAAGAAAGACTTGCCCAGGCGAGCCGTACATCCCCACGTTATTCTCGCATTGAGGAATCACAGCTTCAGTTGAAATCACACCCGAGACGGTCGTATTGCTGCCAAAGGAATACTTCTTACAGTGCTTCTTAGAATTAGTCATGCAAAAAAAAAACATTACCTCTGCTTACGGTTCCACGGTAAATTTTCACTAAACGGATTCGGAATTGAACATAGGATGGAAGCAAATGAAGACGATGTACAAAATGGTAAATGGAATGTTGAAAACTCCTCATGGAGCCTGAGACACAGGGGCGGGGGTGGATTTTGGATACCGTCGGAGGCCCGCCAAATGTTCTTGCATATACTGTATATAACTCTTGAAAGACAAGGGTAGGATGTTGTTCAGGATGTAGTCTGGCAAGAAGCTCATTCTGATATCAGTGTTGTAAAGCCATTGGATTTGGGTCTTGCTCGGATCTCCCGGCACCGAAGAATACACGAATCCACTGGGATATACCTCTGCCCTGTCCCAGGATAAAACAGATCTCGATGATCAGGCCGATGGAGATTCCGTTCTCTATGAGAGTGACAAGGGCTGAGTAGATTTTAAACTTTTTTCTTCTTTCACTTTTTGCTTTTGATTCATGTTCTCCAGACCGGAATTCTTCTAATTTGGATCTTGCCCATAAATTGCAAGCGGTGGTCCTTCCGAATTATTTGCACCGAACAGATTGAATGGACATGAAATTTGCCAAGCCACCAGAGAGCATTCTCTCAAGCTACCTACCTTAAGCAATGTTCCCTAGGGCTTCAATTTCACCGGTTCACTTTTGGCGGAAGATGAATTTTCTTTATTTGCGGTACTGAGTCAGACGACTTTTCAGTTCCTCTCAGTCATAAGCAGCAAGAATCAAGTGATTTCATCGAGAGATTGTGGATCCCATAGACATTAGAGCAGGGGTCGGGAACCTTTTTGGCCACGTGAGCCATATTAAGATTGAGCTAAGTGCTTGTGAGCGAAAGATTTTCAGAACAATAGAATTTTTCCCTGAAGTTGGCAACTGACATGCATTCTTTGATACATGAGAAAAATGAGGAAAAACCATGATTTTTAGCCATGACTCAATGAGCAAATCTTTTCGGCTTGTGAGCCAAATTTGGCTCATGAGCCATAGGTTCCCGACCCTTACTTTAGAGGAAGTTATATTCCTCCTCCATCAATGATAACGAAAAGCGACAACAAATTAAGTGGAATTCTCCATCAATCAAGTGGAATCCAACACGAGGATACTTCATTTGCTTTTCTCGAGTCATCATTCACGTTGATGAAAATGGGAGAGGGCCAGTTTTGCGGGGAAGAGGAAGAGAGAGGGAGAGAGAGAGGAAGAGAGAGAGGAAGAGAGAGAGGGAGAGAGAGATGGGAGAAATGTGATTGACATTCATAAAGTAACTGGGGACAAGAGGAGCGTGGTGAGAGGATCTTAAAATTTCTTCACATAGGAGCGCCGAAGAAAGCAGTATGATTCTCACTCACTTCCAATGGATCATCTCCAGCCGGCATTAGTCGTACTGTAAAATGTGACGTTTGACTAAACGTGACATTTTGTTACCTAATGCATAGATATCCAAAATATAGAGAAAATTCAGCGCCCTCGAGACTTTTCACAACGAAGCGTTGGGCGAATCGCCCTAACCTACTGGCGTAATGTCTCACAGGTTATAAAAGAAGACTAAGAATACCTGACGTATTTGTTCGTGGCTTCATATCCGGGCCAGGATGTGCTGGCATAAGCTGAATAGATGGTATTATTTTCAATTTTGTAGCAGAGAAGATTGAGGAAATCCCGGGATGCGATCATTCCTCCAGCTAATGGAGCAGTGATCTGGTACGCCACACGACAATGATCTCCAATGATCTATTTAAGAAATTAATGAATATTAACAGGGAATGATAAATAAAATAAAATAAAATACGTCGTAACCCCTGGGTACAAAGGAAAATAATTTTATCGGATGTAGCCTCCAAGTGTGAAGAATCAAGTTCTTGGAGCAAGAGAATCGACTACGAAGACATGAATCATCTGCGGATGGATACATTTCACCATCATTTGTGCCACGTGCATGAGTTATATTTGCATGAGGGATGCAACACAACTTAGCCATCCTGATAATCTACATCTATTCCTATTCGCATTCAGGCAGCATAGGCGTAGTAACTTGATTGGGCAAGGGAAATGGGAGGGAGGGACGATTGCTTCCTCGTCAGATTGGAAGGTCTTATAATTAGGGCTGTCACGATAGCAGTCTTCAAAAAAGCATTTGACCTTAAAAGCTGAAAATTAGTGTGGAATAATTTCTCAATCGACGAAATTTCACCAAAATCGGAGGGAGTCACGCCAATTTTATATTTTTTGTGCTGATTTGATNGGATTAACCAATGTCCGTTTCGAAATGAAGGGAGTATAAGAACAGTCCACTTCCGCAGCATGCACCTCATGAGATCGAGCCGGAGACTGAAACTGACGTTATAAAAAAATTATATTCTCGGTCTTCCCCCCTCTCCTTTCCCACTTCTCCGATCCGATTTTTTTTTCCCTTCCCGTCTTTCATATAGTCAGTCCCAGCATTTCCGGAATTTGATAGTGATAAAAAATCGCAAATCCATTCGGGTCACGCCGCTTCTTCCTTTCCCGCCGGGACGGACTGTATTGAACTGTACTCGCCTCAATCCAATGGGACATTTCCCCTTTAAAATCTTTTGCCGATACATCGCGATGGTCTAAAAAACTATCGATATCTCCAACTATCGATAGCGGTATCGATGCATCGACCTATCGTGACAGCCCTACTTATAATGATAGCATCAAGAAGAGAATTCCTGTTGTTAGTGTTCCTTATAACTGAATATCAGTCTCTAGATAATTCGCACATTATGCCAAGCTACTAGAATGCGGCATTCCAAATCAAATCAGCACAAAAAATATAAAATTGGCGTGACTCCCTCCGATTTTGGTGAAATTTCGTCGATTGAGAAATTATTCCACACTAATTTTCAGCTTTTAAGGTCAAATGCTTTTTTGAAGAACTGCAGTTTGAATATTGCCAAAAAGTGCCGATTTCTGGTTCGGTAGTAATTACTTAAGTGTCCATAAATGTTGTCTTAGTTAATGTAGAGAGATTATTTATATTAAAGTGAACTTTCAAGCTCTTTTGATGTCCTTTGATGCAATGTGTGTTTCATGAATTTTAAATGAAAATAAAGGTCGAAGACCACAAAGTTTAACCTTTGACCTTAACTTCGGAGAAAACGTCATATAAATTTTTCAAAAAAAATTACCTTGACATTTCCAAGTTTTTCTCTTTGGATGCACCAAATTTCAAATTTGAGACTGCCATAAGATCAAAAGTTATTAACAATAAAGTGACAGTAGGAAGATTTAAAATATATATATGCATGGAAAGCGTTAGAAAAGTATGAATATATCTGGATCATGCAGAAATTAGGGGATAAATCTTCCACTTTGAGTAGTGAAAACAACATGTTGCATAAGCTGTCGAGATGCCTTGACTCATTGATGGAATATCGAAGACGGGGAAAACCAATTGAGACGATATCTCCTTTCCGGTTTTTTGACTGGCATGAAATTCCATTTCCGCTGCAAAGAAACAGGATCTTAATTCGATTAAGCCTCTAATCTTGTTCTTCGGCATTTCATTTCTCGCATGTTTCACCGGCGATGACTGTGCTCGTAGATTAAGGCGTGCGCAGCACGATGACTTCTAAATTATATGATTTGCTTGGAATATGGCTGTTAAAGTACGCATGTTACATCCTGTTTTGTTTCAACTTACTTATAAAAGGCATATTTTATCAGGTGTGTTCCATTCGTCCATGCACCGATTGCGTGATCCAAAGTTCTCTTGCTGAAATTGAAGCGGAAAATTGGGGGGGGGCGAGAATATGTTAGTTGAAGTGGAAACTACCGTGGTCGACTGGGTCTGTGCTGAATATCTATCCGAAGGACGATAATTGCACTTCCCCTTAGAGCTAGGTATTGATGTGTTACGGAGTTCGCATCAGGTGTCAATGTTCTCCTTTCATTCGATAATGGCTAATATTCATTTTGCGTGAATAAAAAAAAATGAAATGAGCGTGATGACATGTTAGAGAGAAAATTACATGCCTAAATTTATCCAAGAACCGAAATAACTTATTTCGATGTTAGAAATACTGGACAAATGTATATTCTGAGAGACATGTATGTATCTATAGCATTCAAGTATTATTGGTAATTATAGCATCTAGATGCAGGATGTAGCATTTGTCTCCAGGTGCTGTTTAACTAAAATGACGTCGTGGTTGTGTTTCAGCACAACGATGGCCAACCATGAGAAATTCAGAAGCTGGCGAGTCCTGCCATTGTAATTCGCCGGGGGAAAAACTCTTCCCATACAGAGTTCACTTTTTCCATTTGCATGCCGGCAGATCTGAAAGGTTCTATACGCATGGATTCCGTTTGCAGAATGTCATGTCAGTCATTAATAGAACAGGTCAAAAATGAAAAATAGTAAGGAGTTCCTCTTACCTCGACAAATTTGAATTTGATGACATTACGATTCCATTCCGGGGTATTCTCTCCATTATACCATACTTCGTCGAAGAGCTCTTCGCAAGGAATGTCCAATATGGCCTAGAGAAATTCATGTATATCATTATTACGGCTCCTTTCGAAAAGTTTTTATTCGTAAAGAATCGTCGCTTCTCCTGGGGAACTGTTGCGACAATGCCAGTTTTCATCGATGGAATACACCTTAACCTCAAGCTATGTATAGACCTTGAGTGGATTCTCCAGTGGTTAATACTCGTATATGAAGCTCTCGTGTCGAGCAACATTCTCATGATTACACTCTTAGAAAAGCGTGAGCGATTTCCGAGAAAGGGAGCGAAACTGGAGTTAGCGATTTTACTCCCTAAAATCAATGAAGTATTGCCGCTCACCTTTCTCTTTCCTGAGAATAACCACTAACTTTTTCTACTAGTTGAAAAGTACTCTCCATCCTTCGTTTAGCGCTCTTAAAGTTATGGATTCTGCTCGTATGAAGGAGTAGTTATCGATTGTACTTTCTCGTTTTTAGGGAGTAAAATCGCTAACTCCAGTTTCGCTCCGTTTTTCGGAAATCGCTCATTCTTTTCTTAGAGTGTAGTCAGGAGTCAGGAGAGTTAGTGATATCAAGAGGCGATTTCGCCCATTTCGATATCACGTGTCGAGGTCGAGCGTTCCTTAATTTTAGGGTAGGCCTAACCCTCTTANGGTGAGACAATTTCGACGCCTCCTAAAGCCGTGTTGAGAGTCCCGAATGAGCGCGTTTCCTTCTAGGAAATCCAAGAGATGGTCCCTTAGTATGCTCTCCATGATCTTCCCTGGGATACTCGTGAGACTTACCGGCCTGTAATTTCCTGGATTACTCTTTTCGCCCTTCTTAAAGATCGGTACGACGTACGACGGTACGGTGTACTTGAACGGTTGTGAACTAACATCTGCCTCTCATCTATACACAGCCTGTAGCAAGAAGACAGGATGAATATTGATTCATTCAGTAGTTGGGGTATCAGAAAAATGAGGGGGACAGGCAGTGTAATTTCTTAATGCAATCCCATCCGTCACTGGCTTGAGATAACCGCAGCGCCATACATGATGAAACACTTATCGATGGATCTTGCTGATCTTTACCCCCCATTGTTACATCGCATGCGTAGACTTACCCCAAGAATAACTCACTTGAGTGAGGAAGGAAGTCCTCTTCGTGACGGGATCATGGAACTTCTTCACGAGAAAGCCTTCGCTTGTGAAGGCATCCATCGTCTGCCACCCCTTCAGCTTCACATTTTCCTGAAGGGTCTTGATGATCTCTTCTCCTTGTTCCACATAAGTTACGAGATCTGGCTGCAGCAAACCAAAGGTCCTTCTTTATTTCTATAGGCGTGAGGTCATATGAAATGGAATGCGATTATCCTCCTGGCTCACCGAGACGCCCTGGAAACGTTGATCGCTTGCTTGCCCCGTTGCATTTGGCTTCAACACGGTCGTCGCTTGAGGAAGAGAACGTTTTGTGATTAATATCTCTCGCAACCTAGTTTAGTTCAGAAAGAACGGCGTGAAGTTTTCTCTAGATGAGTTTTAGTTAGACGCACTGCACCGATTTAACTCCTTGAATTGATTTGATCTCATAATGCTGTTAGCCGTGTGCCAATGTATCCAATGCATCCGATGAAGAACGAGCATGTATCATTCATTCATGATATTCTTTTCGCGAGAATGTTTCACCAGTGTGTGGCCGGCATAAAGCTAAACTGATGCTGCATAAGTCACTCCTGTCAAACTCAAAAACTCCCATTCTAAGAAATCGAATCTTTTCAAAATCAATTGTCCTCTATCAGTAAGAGGACCACCGGAAAGTACAGTATGTTTGACTCGCAACAGCCTATAGCTTTACCATTCGCGTTTTTAACGGCATGAAATAAAAGCTGAGCGTTCTCAGGTTAGCTAGAACTCTCAGAAATATTTTTTAACTCTACAGCGTCAAAAAGATAACGAATTTTCAGAACTTATTGATTTAGAAAGGGCGAATACGACTTCCGCCTGGATTCCTCTGAAGTAGAAATTTGAGAAAGGAATATTTCCCTGACTCCCCATAGGAAGAAACAAAGCCCGAGCCAAGGAATATCCGCGCCTTTGGGAAGACGAAAATCGCCGGGATTCCTGAGCCTCCCTAGGTTCGGGGGGGGGGGTTAGAGGAGTGGAGCACTTTCCCTCTTTTCCAGGAAAAAGGAATGATACAGAAGGATACAGGGAGTGGAAAGTCGGAAGCGCCGGAGGGGCCAGACAGATCTGGGGCTTAGGATCTGAACGAGTGAACGGGAACTCCCTTCCTGGCATCTAGTTTTTTTTTTCCCGAGTGCTATACACGCGGCATTTCCAGTCATACCATGAATGCCCTGCTTTCTTCTCCGTGTCATCAATTGGGTTCAGTGCCGTACTATATCCAGCCATGTATCTTAAATGTGAAAACTAAAATTGTCAGTTAAAACAAGGCTGAATGATTCAGGATTTCTCGGCGATATTCGGCAAGGGCTCTTTCATATTCAGCCTCGGTCGTTACAATTTCGGCAGTGCCTTTCCCGTCGCTCCAGGTTTCGCTTAAATTTCGACCTTTGGTTTCAGTATTCTCCTTTTCAGTACCGGAGACACTCCTGATTCTGGTTATTGGCCCTCTCATGCTTCCTCCGCATGTTATGCTCAATTTTCACGTGTTACGGACTTCGCAAGTATATAGATAACCCGCACTGGCGTTCAGCGGTACAAAACGTGCAGGATATTCATCCAATAATTATTCCCGGATAGGGAATAGTGGAGTGCATGAATATAGACAGAACTTTCGCCGTCGATGTGCTTTCACCTTTGACATCGAATCAATAGGCATTGGTAGCGCCTATTACCTTTCTTCAACCCCTTCCAATCACAAAATTCAGCCTCTTCGTATTCCTCTTTGAAAGCATCAATAGGAACGAAATTAAGCATGCTTCTTCCTCTCTCAGCACAGAATCGCTCCAGCAAATTTGAAGCTCTTTCTCCCTGGGGAACAATGAATCTCGATTTTGGAATATGTGAATTTCATTCCGGAATTTTGTTCCTCCCCCCAGGGTAAATCCTCCGTGTTGTCCATTCCACCTACACCCAGACCACTTCGTGAGGACACTGTTACAAGGCCTCACAATTCCAAACTGCCTACGAGACAAAAATTCTGTGACCCGTTTTACCTACTCAAGGTCAAACCGCTGTGGGCTTCGCTCATTCTTCATACGAGCCACTCCTGACCCATTCTCCCGAGACATGAGAATGGCAGTCTGGATTCGATGCAGTTCAGGGCAACTTTCAATACCGATGCTCATAGCGTTGGACCTTGTGCAAACAAATCTCACTACGGTGTCAGTAGTTCTGACGTAACTACATAGACTTCACCTTCCGGTTCATTTTTTAAATGTTATTTTCTCGTTTGGACGTCACTGACAGAGGTTCAGAGAGGAAAAAAATTACCGAATAGACACAATGGCACGCTCCAAGATGGTGTTTTACCACTGTTCCTACAGGTAGCCCCCAGGAAGAAAACTTGCTTCTGACAGAAGCAATATATACAGATATGCCTTCATAGGATCATGGAAAGCGCAACGTTCATCCCGGCTCTGCGTGATGCTGGATGGACAACTTCCTAATGAGGAGTTTGGTGCTCTTCTGTTAACGAAGAATATCTTGCAGAACGAACGTTCAGGGCGTCTTATTTCATCACACCTGGCGCTCCGCTCTTGTGATTCGCCTTGGATGCAAGCTGGTACCAAATAGGGCCTTTTTACCTTTAGATTTGCGTTCACTTGTTGTCCTCTTGTTACTTCTTTTGAAGATAGACCATTAGAAATGACCAGGCGCTCAATTGCGCGGCACCACTTGGTCCATATTGTGAGGAGAGCGACTTGTTCAACAAACATCGCCTTAGCAACAGATGATAATTGCTATTAGACCGTGACAATACATTCCAACGTCCGATCGTAATTGACCATGACTCAATTCATTTTGTCCAAGGAAGGAGTATAAATGTGCGGCATGGAAACCGGAAACCGGAAGAGACCAACCAAAAGAAAGATATTAACCTGTAGATGAATAAAAGTGGCCTTTTTTTGTTTGCGGTGCACCATTTCACCGTAAAAAAATGAAATTAGCAGTCGTTCATTTGGGCTTAGCTTGCTGAATCCGGTCCCGTTCCCCAGTGTTGCTGGATATCGTGCTGGAGTTATGTCAGATTCATGACTGCTACGGTCTTCATATATCTGGATCATGTTTTTTTATGCATGGGAATTTTTTTTGCTGAGTTCATGTGATGAGCTAAGAATGAAACCGTGGTTGGCAGTGACCGATCAATGTGGTGGGATATGGATATATCTTATCCAGACATCCCTGAATTAACAGGATGGCGCGCACTTTGGATTTCATGCTTTCTGGAGGCATTTTCTCCTCAGACCTATTCGAAATGGTTCGAGGAGCTCCAGATAGGCCTAACATTACACGTCCACTCTGAAAATGGTTCGTGAAATTATGAATAGGCCTGCGATTGGCCTAACGTTATACATCCTCAACGAGATGTCTCGAAGACCACGGATTCACCCTCATAGGCCTAATTGGTCCGGTAAGTCGAGAAATGAGTTTCTTTTGAACGAAAAAAGGTAGGCCTTAGCGTGACCTGAAGGCAGTCTGTTGGTTAGGCCTAGGCCTAACGTTAGTGAGTCCCGTAGAGTTAGGGGGGTTGAGGTTGAAGAAAGAGAAAGCCTACTTCATTAAAGGGATCATAATGTATGGTGCAATAGGTTTTTCCAATTCGACAGCAGTAAGAGAATGACCTTAATTATCAACCTTAGCTTAAAAATCAACCTTAGTTGCATAAATTTCAGGAACAGCTCAAGTTGCGACAGGAATTATTTACTTGCAGGGTAGAGAAAGAGTTAAACCAGAGGTTCCCAGACTTCTTTGAACTCACTTGCCGACGACCAAAACAGTTCGCGACCCACAGCAATTCTGAATGAGGTATTTTAAAATTAATTATGGCATGATGAAAACTCATTGGCCGTTTTTGCAGTGCTTATTTTATTCTGAGCATGACTTGTGCGTTTGGTTCGCTTTGCAAAGGTGCTCTATAGGGCATTTGCGCATGTCGTCACAGATCGGGAGACAACGCCTCCGCGCCATGCACAGTCTTCGCACATCTTCATCTTATCCAGATAACGATCTTTTGCCGTGCCTTTCAGGGTCTCAAAATCGGAGGAAAAACTGGCGATCACGACGCAGACTTGAGGCTACACCCGTAACATATACCTATCAATGGAAACTCCCGCTTCCCTGTACTCCAGCATGGCGGATGTGCGCTCCGCCCCTGTTAAACGTCATTGTGTGACGTCAGTGTAAAAACCCTATTCTGGAAGGAATCTTTCCCATGGCGAGTCGGAGATCCGAAAATTGTTTTTATCAAAGTCAGAGCAGAGAATCCTGTTTCACACAGATATTTGATAGCGAAGAGAAGCAGCGCCCGTGTCGCCCTCTTTACAAGAAGGGGATCTAATACTATAATTGAAAGAGGCCGAAAGTTGCGGTGGCTGCCGTCTCTAACACGCGAGGCCTACCATGCTATGCCATTCTAGGAGATAGGCCAGGCCTAGAAGGCTCTGCTTTTCTTGGCCATAGGCCAGGCCATAAAAATTGAAAGAGGTCGAAAGGGGTGATGAATGGTTGTCATTCATCCGCGGCCTAGCACGCAATGCCTGCAAGGCGATGCCATTCTAGGCCATAACAACTTTGGGATACTTTTAATCTACTTTTAAAAGACTCACCCTGTAGATCGCAATTACTACAGGGTGTGTCAAGAGTCCTGCCCACCATTTGAAAATTAATTACTTAGTAATTCTAGATTTGATTGAGACGTGGTTTACACTATTCGAAATAAAAGGTAATTCTTTATTTAGTAAAAAGTGATTTCATTTCATTTGGGATTTATTTGTGAGGTGTGGTCTCGATAATAAAATTAGTTGGGCGGCAACAATTTCGAACTTCTCGAGGCTTGTTTAAAAAATTGTTCATGTTTGGTATGAATCGAACTGCTTCATATCTTTATGTAAATATTAGAGTAAGGTGGAAGGAGAAGGAAAGGAGGGGGGGAGGGGGAGGAGAAGGAAAGGAGGGGGGGGGAGAAGTGGTAGAAGTGTGCAAGGGCCGAGCTAATTCGATTACTCATGATAGGCGTATGCGGAAATAACATTTTTATTATTATCGGGGGAAGCTTGTCACGACCCGCCTTGAAGCCCTTCGCGACCCGCAGTTTGGGAACCGCTGCGCTAAGCGATGAGGTGGTGGCTGCCCCGCGCCGTGGCTAACTTCAAGAGGAGACTGAATGCCTTCATGAAGAAAACAAGGAAGGGAGTAATGTAGATAAAAGGGACTAAATGGAATAGGTATTAGATGGACTTGTCTGCGACTAGGATATGCTAAACAAAAAATTATAACCTTAAGAGAGATATCCTATCTAGGGATACTGAACGCTCGTCCTCAACGTGGGATATCGGTATGGGCGTGGTCCCCCATCCCTAATCAAACCTTGATATTTGGAATATGGCGAGAATTCAGCATGCTTTTTCGCAATGACCTCGACATCTACCATCATGCATGAACTGGTTCGCTTCTACCAGTTTATTCCAAATTGGATATCTTGTCAGTGTGTTCCGTGAAGTTCCGTTTTGGAAATCTCGACTTGGTGGCCCAAAATTTCGTGAAGCGTCACCGTCTGAATAGAACAACCTGACGCAGAAATGCACTGAAGAACCGACTTAGTTTGACGGCTATTCATGTCAGCTGCAAGTCAACTTGTGAACTCTTGAAAATATGCTTTGTATTCATTGTTTCACTGTGTTTAAATAAACAATAAAATTTGAGCGAGAGTTTCGCCGTGTTAGCAAGAAAAAAACTCCCTGGATCACACAGTACCAAGCAGGTTTCACTGCTTAAGGCGCACTGGAATATTCCAATTGTAGCAGTCCAAAAACAATGTCAAAAGGGAATTGCTGTTTCTTGCCAGCACGTGGAAATTTCCATAAACTTCAAATATCGGGGAGCAAACTCGCATAAAAATCAAGGTTGCAGGTCTCCACTTGGAAAAGTCGTAATAATTATAAATCCAGCATTTTCCGTCTGACCTCTACCGAAAATGAATGTTCTGTCGCCAAAATAAAAACGAAAACTCGAGGGCGAAGATTTAGAAATATTGAAACGACCGTGACCACTGGGTTTCTGTCGGATATCGTCTCAAAAACCGGGCGAAAAAGGGTGGACATCTCAAGACCTCCGAGCGAGATTCCTGAATTCCTTTTTCTAAGTTGTCCCAAATAGGACAAAGAAAGCTTTCGTGATGACAAATAAGTTTACTCCCTCTTTGTCGTGAACCTCAAATGAGAGACCTCGAAAGGCTTTATATCGACACGAGACCTTAAGTAGACATCGTTCAAATAAATTTTACATGATCTTTTTTCGCTCAGCCTACCTGGTGCGGTGATGTATTGGAGGATGAAATAGTGATTGGTGACAAGGACATAATTGAAGAATAAATCCGTTATGAAATGAGCTGCCGCCATCTGCATGGAGAGAGAAACGAGAGACGAACGCCTTCACTGCAGCGCAATGCAAAGAAACATACGACTCCAGATAACGAACGTGTTTTTCTATGCGGTAGTATCGACGAGTCACGCAGTCCATTCATGCATGAGAAACGGAGATATACGAGCACCTGCGGTAGTGCTTTATACAAGGTGGGCCCTTTCCCTCCAAGAATTCATCTTTTTTTTCATCTATGCAGAGCAATTTGATGTGGAAAGAAATGACCGCCCTTCCACACATGTGCGTTTTCGGTATCACGGAATCCGGGCTTTCGATTGCACCGAGTATATTGTACGCTAGTTAAACGATTGAAGAGAGTCCGCACTGTATTTTCGTGGGCCTGTTCAAGCAAGGCAAAATACAGCGGAAGGAATCAGGCACGAGGACGAAGAAAGATTCGGGGAAAGGAAAAAATACCCTTGAGACGTAGTCTTGCCTCAGGTCTTTCCGATTGATTCCGAGAGAAATTTGATCTTTTGTCGACGTTGCCTTTGCATCCTGAGACAAAATCGTGGAATTAGGTACACGATCCGGAGTTCTTGCTCCGACAGATCCATACCGAACATACATGATTCATACGCCCTTTTTAACCCTAATGCTCTTTCCTTCTCTGTTGCGTCAGGATGAGAGTGCAAAGACGAAGAAAAAATATTTCTCCCAGAGTTATAATTTCTTTCTAGTCATAGGTCTCAGATTTTTTTCATCAACAAAAAAATACAAGGTTGCCCATCTGTGCGAGTGACAAGAACTCCGGTTGTTGCTCGTATTCGGGGCGGGTCTTCTTTTCCCGACATGCACTATTTTAACTCTCATCCTCGTCCTTTCCGGTTGGCTATTCAACACCCAATCTCAGGCTAAATCAGATCAGAATAGATAGTTGATCCAAAGCGAACGAGATCCGGAATACAGGCTGTTCTACAGGGTGGTCCAAAAGTCTCCATACATAGGGAAAATTGACATTTTTTAAAACAAAATGTAACTTTATTCACAAAATATGCTCTACATGGTTGCCATTACTTTGAAAACACATACGGATGCGACTCTCCCATTCATGGTGAACTCGCGTTAATACATCTGGTATTATGCGTTATGTTAAACTTTTTTAAAAAGTGTTAATTTTCCGTATGTATGGAGACTTTTGGACCACCCTGTATAGTGATATGTAGCAATGTGAAAACCATTTTTCAAAAGCGAGATTCAGTCTTCTCCACAGCCCCGGGGAGATGGAGTTAAAACTTTCTGGAGCGATTTTGTGTTGAGAGGAAGATCCATGCCAAATTTCGTTCCCGTTGATACTCTCAGAGAGGAATACGAGGAGGTTGAATTTTGTTGTGGAAGGGGTTGAATATAGGTAATGGGCACTACCGTGCCTATTGATATGTCAAAATATTCAGCCTCTTTTCAAGAATCTCAAGAACCATGGCGTAAGAACGAGTCATCTTTGATAATTTTTTTTGCAAGAATAGGGAGGGATAAATCCTCCAGAAAACCCACTCATGGACATGGATGTTGTAGCGTTGACTCCCCATTGCACAAGAGAGGAAAGAGAGCGAGCACAAGGAGAGGGTGGAGGGGGGGGGGGAGGGGAGAGAGGAAGGTCACAGAAGAGTGTCGTGAGTTGAGTTTTCATCATCATTACTGTACAAACGAGTTTTGTGCAACTCTGTAATACGATATATACCCACGAGCCATACCCACGAGCAAGCACCAACCTTTCCTGATTAGCATTTCTTGGATCTCCTCAACTATTGGAGTGATTTCGATCAGGAAAACACAATTGTAATGATGAAATCCAGAACTACTCTTTGGCGTAGTGTTCATTTAGGCTTCGATTGCTGGCTTCAGCCCTGTTTCCCACAGCTGCCGAATTTCGTGCTGGAGTCATGTCGGATTCCTGACTGCCTCTGCTTTCGTATCGTTGTCTGGATCTGCAATTTCTTTTAATTAACGATATGTTTTTGTGCTGAGTTCATGGGATGAGGTGAGACCGAAGCAGTGGTTAGAGGTGACCAGTCGATGTGGTACGATATGAAAATATGGTCGAGTTACTGGGATTTGGCGAGCTTGACAGGTCATCCCATTAGAGGCCATGAAATGTCAGTTAGCTGACTGTCCCCTGCTGAAAAAACCTCGTGAGAATCTCACAAGGAAACCTCATGAGATCCTCATGAGGTTTTCGAACAAGAGGTCTCATGAGGTCTCATGAGGCCTCGATCCTCATGAGGACGTTTCGAAGCCTCATGAGGAACCGCACAATTCTCATGAGAAGGTCGTGAGACCTCATTAAGTACCTCATGAGGATTACATCATGAGGATTTCCTCATGAGATATTCGGACAATCTCATGAGAAATTCGTGAGATTTAAGGAGAAAGTCATGAGTTTGTAGTGAGGCTTTTTCAGCAGGGTATATTTGGTAAACAAACGGTGCCCATGAAACGATGATGGGCGGATGGAGGGCTCTGCGTGGTTGCATCCATCCGCCACGACGGTTGGGAGGGAACTGACTGCTCCGGTTTCTGAATCGGCGCCGCGCCCAAGAGCCTGGGTCGTACGCGCATGCGCATTGTGGTCCAGAATCAGAATGGCTCACAGGTACTCGTGCCTTAAAATTTAACATTTAAATTTAAAACTTATAATCCAAACTTTGCAATAAAAATGACAATTTTGGAGCAAATTCGCCACAAAACGAACTCGGCCTGTATCTTGTTCATTTCTATCCGCTTGCCAATTTTCTCATCGATCAGGCCAATATTTTTTTATTTACCGTCGGACAATTAAAGCGTGACGCAAGGACCGCATAAGCGGTCTCTTGCCTCTCAGGAAAGGAGGCCCACTGAAAAGACGCTACGGCGTCGAGAACGCCTCTTGAAATCGAATGCTGAGCTAGCGTCTAGAGCCTTTTTCACTTCGTGGCTTCTTGACGAAGTGAAATTGACGAAATTTTGACATGGGAAAAAAATGCGGTCAAATTTGGAGGGAAGAAAGTTTAAGAAGAGAGAACGGAAAACCATACCAGTTATCCGAAGTAGGTTTTTATTAATTGGATGCTTGGGGTGATGAGGATAGGAATCTCGTAGGATTTTTATAAAGGACCTTTTTCCGTAAAGGATCCATCGACCACGGCTAGCGGCTCTTTCAACCTCACCTCGTCCATTGGGAAAACTCACCACGAATGAACAGCGGATTCCGGCGATGATATGCAAGCGTGTCGCTTGTCGGAATCCGACGAAACTCCGGCACGGCATCTGCTGAATCGTGGGGGCACTGGAGACCGCACGAGAAGCCTGAAACAGCTCATTTAATTTTTGTGTCACCCTCCACGAGCCCATATATTGCACGTGGCGTCCGGGAATCGACTGAACCCAGAATATTTTTTGCGTCCGGGCCAATCCGACCTAAGCCTCTGCAACCTTAGCCCGTCGAAACTCCGCTTCTCCATGCCATAGGCGAGACGGAAGGGACAGTGTTCAGTTGGTTCCGAGACGCGATCATTTGGCGGCATTTCTTCGGTTACTCGGGGATTTTTTTTTTCTCCATTTCCTCACTCTAATAACTCTGAATCCGGAATTTCGGTCATGCTAAGTTTCAACTTTTCCAAGTACTCTTGTAAAGAAATACCGATGCGACGAAATTTTGAAACAGGAGAGGGTTGGCGAAATGGAAAAAGTGATTGATCGATCCATCGATCCCACTATCGATCGTTTTTTTCGACCATCGCGATGCATCGGCAAACGATTTTTTTTAGGTGGGAAATGTCCCATTTTGGATCGCGGCGAATGCAATCCGTCCGAGCGGGAAAGGAAGAGGTTGCTTCCGATTTCCAACCACGATCTAATTCTGGAAATGGCGGGATTGAAAGACGAGAAGGAAGAAAAAAATGTGGGAAAGGAGAGGGAGGGAAGACCGAGAAATTTTATTTTATTTTTCTGTTTCAATCTTCTACTCGATCTCATCAGGAAGTGGACTGTTCTTATACTCCCTTCATTTCGAAACGGTTAAACCCCTCTCTATATTACTGTAGCAAACAAGAAATGTGGATATATGGGCACCAACTCTCGAACGATCACGTGATCAGCACGTGTGCTCGGCATGTCTTATCCCCCCCCCCCGCTTTTCTTGTTGATGAATTCTTTGCAACGGTCACAAATGACCCAACTTTATGGTCTCCGTCCCGATATAAAAAACTTCAGTTGAAGAGGAGGCAGTCAGTCGCTTGCACGACTCAGCAGCTCGAGCTTGGAGCTCTATCTAAGCTTCTGAGCCTGCCAAGAGTCTGCGGCTGGACGACTCCTCCAGAGCTCGGTCGACCCGATTCCATTCGTGGATCCACCCATAAAGGAAGTGGAACGGCTCAGAAGGCGCTGATTCATTTGCGAGTAAACGGCCGCCAATCTGTCCGCGGGTCAGGAACCTCGAGCTCTGTTGACATCAGCGTACGTACCACCTGCTCGGTTTGACCTCCACTCGAACCTCGAGCCAGGAGAAACTACGACGGTGTAGGATCCACAGCTCCGAACGATTCCTTCAGGACCTTGGTGCCTCCAGAATTCCAGTTGTTAATTGACTGGTCGGCTCGGTTTCATCCAAACCTCGAGCGGAAGTGTTACCGGATTGTAGCACCGGTGATCCCTTTCCTTTCGGATTGGAAGGCCTCTGGACCTGGGTGTCTGCAGACGTTAGAATTTCCACGGTTAATCGACTCCTCACTTGAAGCTGGCACCCATTTGAGTAGAGCTCGATTCTACCTGAAATATCGTTGCAGCAACTGGACGAGGACAGGGCTCCGGGTTCCCCCGAGACCCGGAGGTACGGAAACATTGGAAAACAGCAAGACGTCGTTTGGAGTTCCCAACATTGGACGAAGATTTGTACCTCTCGGACAGCCCCTGAATCTCATACAACCTGTAGTCATCCGTGAATAAACCATGCATCCATCAGACGGCAATCGTGTTCCCTTACCCACTTGCCAAATCTTTTTCTGATAAAAGTATAAGTACGGCAATCAGCCGTCTACGGGAGATTTCCCGATTCAACTTGCAGAAACGCAACATTACCGTCCTTCTCTTTGGTATACAAGCTTAACTTTTTTAAATTTTTGACTAGTCATAGGGCATTTAGCCTCTTTACTTGAGGTGAACTAAAAGGGAATTTTTTTGCACGGACGTTGCTTATTATCGGCTGTATGTACCAAATGTTTTCGCAACCGCCGGTTTGGCACCATCGCCAGGTTTCCTATCTGCCGGTGCCAATGTCCAAAGAAGACCGTGTGGAACAAAAAAAATAGGAAGAAAAAAATTTCACGAACGGGGTTGGCAACTGATTCTAAACGGCAATAAGAAAAAATTAAGGCTGTCCTGATTCATCCATCGATGAATGGATCGAATCTTCGATAATTGCAGGCATGGTAGGCTCCACTACTCCTCGCGAGGGTCACACATTCAGCCCGATCACACGAGTGAGATCATGGAAGACGGTTGGAGGTCCGCGCTTCGATCGAGCCAAGAAACGATGGAAGACAAACTTACGCCCAATCGCGGTGAGAAAATATTGAATCCTCCGACCCCCGCCCCCCTACCCCCCGATCCATCGATAAACTATCGATAGTTCAGCTTGATGCATCGATGTTTTGAAAACTGCTATCGTGACAGCCCCAATTTTATTACCACTTTCCAGCGTACTGCATTATCTCTCAAATAAATTAGGTATGGAAAGTGGGATTTTTGGAATTATAAATTTGGGAATCATAGCCGTAAATTCCCTTCGCCAAATAGGAACTCCCTCAATCTGCTTCGGGGATTTACCATGCTCACTGCGACTTGCTACTCTTGTGGAGGACCGTCATTCCCCCCCCCCCCCCTTAAATTGACTGATGAGCGTTTACGCCCTTCAAAAATGGGTCTCATCGCGAAATCGAGTCGTGTGGAACAGAAATGGACAGAATGGGTTCCACTTTCTAACGTTTCTAGTTGTCGAAGCCGAACTACATTAATTTTTCCTGACCTATTGGCCGACCACATGTTCAGGGAAAAAGAAAAGCAAATTCGACGGGAAGGTATACATTTCTACCATATCAAGTAACGAGAACAATGTGAAGATGGTGAGCCTTAAAAAGTGAGACGAACGCCTTGGAAAGGGTTGAGGTGTAACGACCTCGTCCCTCTGGAAAATCCGCTTCAGACATTTCCATTCGTTCATCACGTCCCCCCCTCAGTCCTTCCGGAGCTACTTACGAATATCAGATCTCAAATGGATCATGTTGCTTAGAAAATTCCTGGTTAATGGGAGATTGCTTATAAATGCTACTCATCTTCTTCCCTCCATGTTAGCAACAGCAAAGCCCACTCACAGAGGGAAATGACAAGGTTCTCAGTTGGAGTTCCTGGAATAACGTACATGGGAAAAACGTGCATTATCCATCCCCATGCCTCCGGCCACACAATGAGGATAACACTTTTTACTCCTCAGGAGACCTGAACGAATCCATCTGAAATCGAACCTCGCTTGGAGGAAACATAGGAAGAGTCTACTTGAGGCATGAAATGGAACACTCCCGTCCCCCCACACATTCTGGAAAGTCGACGCAGGTAATGCCGCAGATTCCCTCCGATATCAAATGTGGCAGGCGCGACATGCGCCGGTCGAGCAATTGAAAGCAGGGGAGGGGGATATAAGGAGCTACCTTGCCCAGGAGCAGGGAGATGACGCGCTATGAGAGGCGATGGAGGGTTCAACCAGTCCCACATCGACGTACATCGGCGACAACGCTCCGGAGGAGTTCCTGCCTTACATCTCCAAGCATTGGCTCAAGTTTCTCGCTCCGGATCCCAGAGTGAATTATGTCCTGGGAATCATCTACATTTTCTTCATGATATTCTCCCTACTCGGCAACGGCCTCATCCTTTTTCTCATCATCAGGTTTGCCCGTTTTCGATATTACGTTTGGATGCGATATATTGAAGTTTTTTTTTTAACTTCTCGATTATTTACTCTCCATATCTGGAAAATACTAGCCGCACCATGCAAACCCTAACGGAAATGTCCTATAGGAAACCTATAGTTATTTCTTATAGGATACCTATAGACTCCTATATGATTCCTATAGGATTCCTATAGGATTCCTATATATTCATTTAGGAATATATAGGAATCCTATAAGACATTTTCGTAAGGGAAACCTTAGTTTACTCCTTCCCGTCTTTCCCATTCCAGGAAGCTATTCTAACCGGACTTGATTTAGTCACCATTTACCCCACACTCACCCTCTATTAGTTTCCCAATTTAAATGTCCTAAAACCAATCATTTTCAATTTAAGGAAATATCACAGAAGCGCGATCTGAAAAATATTTTTATCTTTAAAGCAGAAATATTCGGGTATAAAATGACAAAAGCTTCGCGTTGATTCTCATGCATGCACCGACGATGGTTAAAGGTTCTCATCCCTTAAGAAAAAAATCGATTTTCTAAATCCCCTAAATAGCTCACGTTCTTGCATGCACATTTAATTCATCCCCCATTAAGTTGAAGCGTCTGGAAAAGCTTTTCTCCATTCGGATATCGGGAAAGTGAATATAGTCGAGAATGAAAAAACGTTTCCCATCCACTCGATCGTATAAAATCCATAGGTTCGACATGTTGCTGACTTCGCTCATGCGACCTTCAGTCCTTCAACCACCGAGCTTTACTTTTAACTTCACACCTTCTTCCTCGGCGAATTTTGAATATGTCTTGCGAATTGACAAATTTTTATTTCAACGCTGAATGAAAATTCTCTTGAAGTACGATGAAATTTAATCGAAATTTGAAAAAGAGACTAAAAATACCCCATTTGTGACTGCAGACCTCAAGCTGCTTTTCCACACGAATTTTTGACCAGCACCTCCGGTTTTACTGTGTGAATGGCACCTCAGACGCATGAAAATTTTTGTCTGTCAATTAAACTCGTAGCTGTTCTCTGACCTATCAAGTCCTTCGCGTCCTTCTCCACGTAGAAAAATCAATGACTGGATGATCGACCTAGGCAGTGAAAGAGTCGTCTCGCCCGATCACAGTGTCATCAAGAAACTTTCTCGCCTGTGAGCTGTAAGGGGGCGAGACTGCCTCACATAAACTTTTTTTTTTCCTGGCCGAAATCTCACGGGACCAATGTCTATTTAAATACGGATTTTGAACCGAGTGGCATCGTCGTTCTCAAGCTCCAGTTTCCTAAGACCAAGTCCCTAGTCCCCTGATACATTTTCCCCAATAATCCGTATCTCAACTCCAGATGATTCCGTTAATGCAGGATGATTAGATAGAAGCCAACAAAGAAAAAGTATCCGCAATATCTTTTTCGAAGTTTAGCCCTCACCCCCCCCTTCATTCCAGGAATTGTATAGAGCAAGAAGGAAAAATAATTCATCCCCTTCTGCCTGCACCGTTCTAAGAATCGGGTAATGAGGCAAAACCAACTTCTAATCGCCCTTTCCCTCCATTTCCCTCTTATTAATCCACTTATATAAGGAAAGGGAAAAAAATGAACCTCAACAGGTTCCCTACCTCCCTTGTCACGAGGAAGGATTATTTTCCTCGTTGCGGAGATCAAGAGGAGGACTTTTCTTTTTTGGGAGAATAATGAAATGGAAAATACGAGATATATCTTCACACACTTATACACGTAGAATTGACTCAGTGATTCCTATTGTCGGGGGCGGAAAGTCTACCAGGTGGCGAGATTTCTCAGTCCACTAGGAATCCAGTTTTCTTCTCGAGGGAAAAAAGAGCGAAAGCTCAGTCACGTCCTCCATAATCCGGAGGAGCAATTAATTGGAACAAAATCTCCGGTTCCTTAGGTCCGGATAAACGAGAGGTTGCTTATAGTTTTCACTGCTCGCATGCGAAACGTTGCCCCTCGTTCACCTATATTTCATAGCGTTTTCACATGATGTGTCGAATACGTCTGAAGGCTCTTCTGAATTCTTGAGAGAAGGGGGGAAACGGAGGGAAAAAGAGGAGAATCCCCTGTTTTTATCTGAAGCTCAGCGGAGGGGACTCCCGCGCAATCAGGACCTGGGGAAGAGATAAGACTCAGAGGGGAAATTCGGGGAATCCCAGGCAAAAGATCCGACTTTTCATCTCGGTGTCTGCGATGCTTCGATCATGTGGCGCGGAATGGGCTGATGCAAAAATCGCATTCAGGATTCTCAGACTCGTGATCGGGCAGCCAAGAACCTAATAGAGCTTGGAAAGAGATTTTGCCGACAAATTTACCATGCGACTTTCTTGCATTTCTGACTTTTATTCTAGGTCACGGATCCAAACACCCATATGGGTGTAGTTAATCACATGTCAATCATGGCTTAATGTTAATAAAATCATTGGTGAAAATTTCACCAGGGAGGAATTGTAAAACTATGGTAAATTACAGGTAAAAGAGGAAAAAAAAATTTCCCCTCCCCCCCCTTTTTTTATTACCTCAGTTTCACCGTCCCAATTTCACCTAAGGTAAAAATTTATTGCAAGGGTATGAAATTTTTTTTTTCGGTCATTTCGGGACTTGCTGAACTCCTTTGGTTCCGGTGATTCTATTCTTTCATTCTCAGGCACTTGGTCCGCACGGATCGCTTCCTTCGTTTCCGTCGAAAATCGCTTATTTAGCACTCGTGATTGCGCGTGTGTTTAATTGTTTATACTCGGGAGTCAAGATGGCAAGATGGTACGATATATTATTAAATTGCTATAAACCCACTTTCGCTGTTGGGCAGTTGTGGGAAGCGGCGGAAACCCGAGGAAGGCAATTGTTGGACTAACTTGACTATGCGGATGCTGATGCGTGTTTAAAAAAATCGGGTGGCACGATGGTGCCACCTTCACCTCCTGCTTAAATGCCTGAAGATGGCGGAGTAGCCATCTCCATCACGTCGGCATGGATCAGTGAGATAGATCATAATCTAATCGAAGGATTATTAGGTGCATTATTTCCATGTGTTTCCTTCGTCGCTTGGTGAATCTCCTTTTCTCTCCAGCTAGAGCAGAAATGACGAAAATGATCCTCAAGAAGGACTGCGTCGTGGGCAAGTCATCTATTACGTGGAGACGGCTTCATATAAGCTTAATTAACATTTCAGAACCTGTGCGAATGGGAATCGGCGTGAATGCAGCCAACAACCTAAATGTTATGCGAGTAAAATTTCAACGGATTCAAGAATAAATTTAAGGAATATTTATGCGTTCGAAGAAATTTATTCAATGATCCTCGCATTAATTGAAAGCTTGCTTCCATCCTTGCAGATGCCCGTCCCTTCAGACGTGTTCGAACTGCCTGGTGGGAAGCCTCGCCCTGGCCGACTTCCTCATGATGCTCAAGTCGCCCATCTTCATCGTCCAGAGCTTCCACCAGGGACCCACGCTCGGCTCCCTCGGTGAGTGCATTATTCAAAACCGATTCCGTCCGAATCGAAACTCTCCCCCCTCCCCTACATTTCATACCAGGAAAAGGGGATCTTGCGTGGACGGGAACGAAACACGCAGATTGAAAAATCATACTGAATATCTCATGTCGGTCGAACCAGAAGCTGCTCGATGCCGAAGCATTGCCATGACATGCATTCCCACTCTGCATCGCAAAATTATTTTCCAGGAAGAGTGGAATCCGGAAGCATCTCGGCAGGAGAGGAGTCGAAGTGTTAAATGAGATCTTTGTTTTTCATCTCCACGATAAACTCTTTATTTTTACGTGAATATTTACTGTCGTTTTACAGTTAATGTATTTAAAAAATTGCACGTCTATGTCTATGCCAAATTTTCCCTCACCGATTCCACAGTTGCAGAATCTGTCCAAAGAAAATTTGCTAAGACCCCCGCCACCAAGAAAACCCCAATTTCTGAAATATATTTTTTTATTCACGCTATTATATTTCCCGAGTGCTTCATGCAATTTTTACGTTACATACCCTCCGGTTGCCCTCCATCGCAAAAGAAAGGCTCGCATCGACCGTATTCAAAGTGATTCCAGCTAGATCCTGAGGCAATGTTTCGCTGAGTTGCCTCGATTGCGTGTGGATTGTGGGCAAACATCGGAGGACCTGCCAAGCATTTTTTTTCAAATACATTTTTCTATATTAATGTGATAAAGTTTAGGAGTTTCGAACCCACACCTTTTTTTCTACCACACGTTCTTTAAAAAATGACTTTTGACAAGTACTATCATCCTCGTACATGCGGAAATATAATATCTGGCTTCCCTGATGAGCAGGAAGGAACACGGCCAGTAACGCATATTCCAGTCGTAACGGTGATGGCCTTCAAAATTTCCACAAAAGCTGCAAACCACAAAAGAGAGCAATCTCTTGAATTCCCTCCAGGTTGTCAGGTGTTCGGGGCAATGGGGTCCCTGTCCGGTTTCGCCGCGATCTGGTCCGTCACCGCCATCTCTGTCCATCGCTACCTGGTGTTTGAAGATCCCTTCGACAAGAGGAAGCGATTCGGGCGCATCGGGGTCGGTCGCTTAAAAATTGCATGCCACCCAATACGACGAGGACTCCTTTTCTTTTTTTACTCTTTCTTTCCTTGCAGACAGCAGGGGTGATCGCGTGCATTTGGTCTTCGTCGGCTCTGATCACGGTTGCACCTTTCGTCGGTTTCAGCCGTTATGTACCCGAGGTACCATCCGAATGCAAACTTTTCATCTGTGTAAATCTCTTTATTCCTAGTAAGGAAGCTTTAAGTTTGTTGGGAGACTCATTCTATGGCGGAATTTCCTGTCTCCATCTTGTATCATATTATTTTAACCTCATATTCCATTCTGTATTCCCGGTATTCCCAGGATAACGTCTCCTTCGATGTTGGAAAAGGACCTATCTCTATCTTTCTAAAGGAATGTTTTTGCATTTTTTGCCTACATCCTGTGTACATTTTATTTCTTTCCTGCTTCTCTGTTCTGGTAGGGTTATCTGACTTCCTGTACGGTTGACTACCTGAGTTCAGAGTGGAGAGATCGTGCATTTATCATCTTGTGTGCATCTATCGGCTGGTTCCTTCCGCTTTGCANCTCGAACCAGAAGCGGGTCGATGCCGAAGCATTGCCATGATATGCAATCCTACACTGCATCGCAAGATTATTTTCCTGGAAGAGCGGAATCCAGATGCATCTCGGCAGAAAAGGAGTCGAAGAGTTAAACGAGATTTTTGTTTTTTATCTCCACATTAAGTTCTTTACTTTTACGTGAACATTTACTGTCGTTTTACAGTTAATGTATTTAAAAAATTGCAGGTCTGGTTCTATGCCAAATTTTGCCTCACCGATTCTACAGTTGCAGAATCTGTCCAAAAAAAATTTGCTAAGACCCCCGCCCCCAAAGAAAACCCCACATTCTGGAATATATATATTTTTATTCACGCTATTAGACTATTCGCCATGCCACATTTCATCGATATTATCTAAGAACCTCGAACTACCGAAATAATCTGGGAGAAGGGGGCTTGAGATATCCCACATTTTCGGATGTGCAAAGTTTCTGCGTTCCCTGCGCATTTCCCGAGTGCTTCATGCAATTTTTATGTTACATACCCTCCCGTTGCCCTCCATCGCAAAAGAAACCCTTACGAAAATGTCTCATAGGATTCCTATATATTCCTTTAGGAATATATAGGAATCCTATAGGAATCCTATAGGTTCCTATAAGCCCCCTAGAGTTCAGTTTGGGACCTATAGAGTTCCCTATAGAACCTATAGAGCCCACTATAGAACCTATATGGTTCCCTATAGAACCAATAGGGTTCCCCATAAGGCCTATAGGTTCCCTATAGGACCCGTAGGGTTCCCTAAAAACCTATAGGGTTCCCTATAATGCCTATACGGAACCCTATTGGACCTATAGGACCTATAGAGTTCCCTATAGGGCTTATACGGAACCCTATAGGTCTAAAGGGTTCCGTTTGAAGTTCTCCTCTAGGCCACTAGATGGAAGTAATCGGTTCTCATATTCCTCAAAGGGCACAAAAGTGCCCTCCCCTTACCCAAGGAATCATCTCTCACAAGAGAGTTTTCAAGATCCCCAAATGTCTCGCCTTGCCTCATTGTAGCAATCAATAAACTTTGACACTTCCTTATTTGTCATCCCCATCTTCCAGATAGAATCATGGAGTCCAGGCAAGAAATATGCCCTTATTCCTTTTGAAAACCACGTACGAGAGGGAGTAGGCTTTATTAAAATGGAGTTTCAGTAAAGGGACGTGCTCGCAGGTTCTGTCTTCTATTTCTTTAGGTCGAGAGAAGAACACTACTTCTCTCACTCGAAGGAAGTAGACGTGCACTCTAGCGACATATATGGGGCGGTTGCATAAGTTATACAGACCCGTGCAATACAGGTATTAATAATGCAAGTGTCCCTACCATGGAAAAACGCCTAATCGGTATTTGATTTACACCAAATTGCTGCGTCAATATTAACCCCGGTCGCCTTTTCCGTCGTAATGCCTGGGTTTCGAAACCCAAAAAATCCTCCCCGAATCCTATAGGTCAGGAGACCTATGAGACCCTATAGGGATCCTATAGGATTCTATAGGTTTTTCGTGTTTCAAAAACCTATTGGAAAGTCTAAAAATTTCTAATAAGAAATAACTATCGGTTTCCTATAGGACATTTCCGTAAGGGAAGGTTCGCATTGATCGTATTCAAAGTGATTTTCTCGGGAAAAATGAAAGGAAGTCCAGCTAGCTCCTGAGGCAATGTTTCGCTGAGTTGCCTCGATTGCGTCTGGATTGCGGACAAACATCGGAGGACCTGCCAAACTTTTTTTCTTCAAATAAATGTTTCTATTTTAATGTGATAAAGTTTAGGAGCTTCGGACCCACAACTTTTTTTCTACCACACGTTTTTTTGAAAATGACTTTTGACAAGTACAATCATCCGCGTACATGCGGAAATATAATATCTGGCTTCCCCCTTCCGTGATGCGCAGGAAGGAACACGGCCAGTAACGCATATTCCAGTCGTAACGGTAATGGCCTTCAAAATTTCCACAAAAGCTGCAAACCACAAAATAAAGCAATCTCTTGAATTCCCTCCAGGTTGTCAGGTGTTCGGGGCAATGGGGTCCCTGTCCGGTTTCGCCGCGATCTGGTCCGTCACCGCCATCTCTGTCCATCGCTACCTGGTGTTTGCAGATCCCTTCGACAAGAGGAAGCGATTCGGGCGCATCGGGGTCGGTCGCTTAAAAAGTGCATGCCACCCAATGCTACGAGGACCCCTTTTTTAACTCTTTCTTTCCTTGCAGACAGGGGGGTTGATCGCGTGCATTTGGTCTTTGTCGGCTCTGATCACGGTTGCACCTTTCGTCGGTTTCAGCCGTTACGCACCCGAGGTACCATCCGACTGCAAACTTTTCTTCTGTGTAAATCTCTTTCTTCCCAGTAAAAAAGCTTTCAGTTTGTTGGGCGACTCATTCTATGGCGGAATTTACTGTCTCCATCTTGTATCATATTCCTTTAACCTCATATTCCATTGTGTATTCCCAGGATAACGTCTCCTTCGATGTTGGAAAAGAACGTCTCTATCTTTCTAAAGGAATGTTTTTGCATTTTTTGCATATCTCTTGCGTACATTTTATTTATTTCCTGCTTCTCTGTTCTGGTAGGGTTATCTGACTTCCTGTACGGTTGACTACCTGAGTTCAGAGTGGAGAGATCGTGCATTTATCATCTTGTGTGCATCTATCGGCTGGTTCCTTCCGCTTTGCATCATCACGTTTTCGTAAGCCGGGATCGTCCGTGCCACGAAAAAGAGCGACGGGGCCCTCTTATTGCTCACCAAACAGGACGGAGGATCACTGACCGTATCCGTCATCTTGGAGAAGCAAAAAGTAAGCAAACACGACGTTACCGACAGCGACGGCGACGACATCTCGTTCTCGGTTGGTATTGCAGCTGCAAGGAAAGCTGAACCGCGTGGTGATCCTGGTGGTGGTGATCTGGGTGCTGAGCTGGACGCCCTACGCCGCCGTGGTCTTAATAGGAGCCGTGCGTTCCCAATACCTCACCCCTGGGATGTCGATGATTCCCGCCCTCGCCTGCAAGACCTCGGCCTGCATCAACCCCTACATCTACGGGATCCGAAATCCCCATTTCATGATGGAGGTGAAACGTCTCTTCTTCAGGCGACGGGCCAGGACCCCATCCTACAGGCGGGAGCTCATCCCTCTCTCCGACTTCCGAAGTCGTCTGGGAATCCCCGATTCCGTGTGAAACTATTTTTTTTCCAGGAGCGTTTTCCTTTCCAATTCTTGTTCAGAGAACCGAGGGTTTCGGCTCGTGCATCGGCGGAGCGGCCCCGATTCCTAACGAGTGTTTCCTTGTTTTCTGATGGGTGTTGTCTCCTCTTAAAAGAAAAAGCTGCCCGCTCGTTTTTATATATGTTTCGCGACTATGTTGTATTCCCGTCCAGATTGTGATGTGAATAAATTTTTTGATGTGACGCAGAAACCAAGGCGTCCAAATGTCTCAATCGCATGTTTCAAGGAGATCACCAATCCCGCAGCCCTTCGGTTGACCTTTTGGGCCCGACGTTCAATCGTTCAATGCGAAGTCAACTCGCGAAGCCGGACAGATTCCATGCCGGCGAAATTCCTGGCGATTTGGAAGGTTCTTACCTGGGAAAAACCCCGCAATTTATCTTCGGACGGAGACCGAAGGGACTCCGTCTCTTTCGATATTCCTTCATTTTTTGAGCTTAATTGTTTTATTGAAATCAATATGATCTTCCATGAAAAACTCCCAGTCTTGGTCATTTATTTCTCGACGTGAGACTTGCACCTCTAAAATATATATGCTCTCCAAGGTGAAGCTGATTCCTCGCTTGAATTTCTCAGAATACCCGAAGTTTTTCGCCCTTAAAAGGACCGCATTTATCACATTCCGAAGCAACACACTAGGACTGAACTTAAAGACGATCTCAGATTAGGCAGAGCGTTTCCACTGCTCATCGCTTCCAAAATGCAAGTATTTCCAATGTTTTCGACATATTTTTAACTAAAATGATGCGGGCATTAGGTGCCATGGACGGTAGTAAAAAATTGCATTTCCTTTCTCGGCGAAGCTCTTCTTAGAATGCGAATTGCTCAAATTGCTCAAAATTGTTTCTCAGATAAAAAATCGCTGTAGAAAAGGCTGCGGACTGTTCCTTCATTCCAATCACGTCTCTGTTTTCATCGGACGAAATTCCGCTCGATAGTCCTCGGAGTCAGCTTCGTCCGGGATACGAAGCGCAGAATTTCACGGATCACCCGCTCTGAGATCCCAAGGGAATACGAGGAAGAAACAAAAAAATAATTCAAGGCCAAGACCTCTCTCCACCGCGCCGGACAGGAATTCCCCAGTCTCCTGCTCCGAGTTCGCCGCGTCGAATAACGGAATTCGCCCTTGCCGGTCCCGCGATGACAGTATTTATATAAATAGCCAAATTTCCGGAAAGCGAATTTGCTGGTATTTGCTGGCGAATTTGCTGTCCTCGCGTCGAGTAATTCCCATTTTAGCGGTGGCGAGGCTCATCCACGCGATGGAAAGTGACCGATAATTCGCTATCGATCCGTCGCAGTGAATGAGGAAGAATTCGCCGACTCGCGAATCTTTTGGTCCTGAAATTTAATCATACCGGTTGGGCTCTCAACAGGACTCGGCTCGAAGCCCTTCCTTGCAGGCGCGGTCCCGCATTCGGAGTATCTTGCTCAAACTCATCTTTCGCATCTGGTCTGAGAGGGGAAAGCAAGAAGGCAGATGTTTCAACCGAAAGGGGTTAAAAAGAATCCCCCTCCCCTTCTCCCCCCCCCCCCCCCCCCTTCATCGTCTCTCCAACAAATTCGGTATGGAAGATGGAGAAAGATTAGGAATCGCTTGGCAAAGAAGGAACTTTTCCGATTTGTTCACTGCATCTCCCTAGTGGGGATGCAAAACTTAATTTCACTAGCATCGGCCAGACCGGAGCCAACTTCCTGCAGACAATAAGCAATTGGAGCCGCGCCCTTACGAACGGGACGAACATATTTTGCCTTTCCGAGGAAAGCCACCGGAAGTAAAATGAAAATACGTAGAGAAACCAATATGTTCTCGAGGTTCATGGCTCCGGCTTCAGAGGGAAGCCGAGGTTGGATGCGAATCTGCTCTGCCGTCAGGTTCTCGGGAATCCACTTCGCTGCGATTCTGCCTTCTCCCCAGTCCGCGGCAGTTCCGCGAAACTGCCGCGGAACGCGATTCGTCTGCCCGTTTTACGCAAGTTCGTCCACGCGGGCTTCGTCATCTTCGCTGGACGAAGTCGATCACTTCGATCTGAGTCCTCCCATCTTTAAATCTTAAAATCTAATAGACTTCTTCACCCACTCATAAACACTTGCCTTACTCACCCTGAACCAGTTTTCCCCAACGGCGATGAATTTCTATCCGACTTACCCCCTCAAAAGGAAGGAGGCGGGTGACAAAACAGCAAGAGCTCGTTTCTCTCCCTATTAACACCTCGAAAGCTGGCGAATTCGTGGCAGGAAGGGACAGGTCTGAATGCCGCTGACAATCCCCTTTTCTTAGCGTAAATTGCATCGGTGTACAGCCGGAACATAATTTTTATATTTTCATAACTTTTCTGACATCGCCTAACACCATAGACATGATTGGAGTAGAACAAATTCACAATATAGCACGAAATGAAGACGATCGAGCAAGC
This sequence comes from Darwinula stevensoni, assembly GCA_905338385.1. NCBI lineage: Eukaryota > Metazoa > Arthropoda > Ostracoda > Podocopida > Darwinulidae > Darwinula > Darwinula stevensoni. The sequence continues at coordinate 6,220 of CAJPEV010000318.1, read as the reverse complement.
ATCTTCATTTTTAATGGTAATTAGCACTGGGGGGGCAATGGTAATTAGCACTGGGGAATGGGAGGAAAGGAGCAATATCGAAGGAATAAATCCGGTACAACACATCAGATCGTTAAATGTCCAAACAAAGAATGGATATTTAAAAATTAAATTTTTTTGGAAAGTTCCCTTTACTCGGTGGGAAAGCGTTCCGGAAGGAGACCTCATGCCTCAGAAATTGTTTCCTCGCCGTCGCCAGAGGAGCCGCTTCACCTCCATCAGAAATTGAGCGGTTCGAACTCCTTATATGCACGGGTTGATGGAGGCAGGGCGGGCACCATCGACATCCCTGTGGTGAGGAATGTTTTTTTTTTTTACATGCAATCTGGGGAATTAGAAACCGCCCTGTCGAGCTTTGGAGCAAGATGAAACCTGAAGCCTTCACCGGCAATGTGATTTGCAAGGCAATACTCGTTTTCGGAAACTGAAACTTCCTTACAACGAAAAAATTCGCACAAAAAATCTAAATCTCAAATAATAGTGCCCCACCCCCGGTTCTCTGATTATTTCAGGTAAGTGACGTAAGCAAATTCGATTATGAGGTCTATAAATACTCCACTTTTTAACTTGGAAAATAAAAATCCTGCAGAAAAAAAACATGCTTCCATTTAAATCAATTCCAATTTGTTTTTTCGGGAGGGGAAGCAGGATTTGCTGTTGTAAGCAATTTGTCCTAAACATTTTTAGTTGTCAGGTATTCAGTGATGTTTTTCCGGGAAATATATATATATGCCTGGTACACGTCCAATTATGGATTAAATCATTATGTTTCAGTCCAGCCTTACACATCTCTCCTTGAGCTTATTGCATCATAGTACTCAATGCCTCGAATGAAAATTGGAGCGGAATGTGAACAACTATGTATTTCATAACCCGAATTCTTCCAATCCTCTTCGCATAATCGCCAAGATGTTCTTTTGCGGTGTCGATACTGATATCAGCCCTGGATCCCGATACCATTCGTATTCTCTCCCGAACCCGAGCCAATTGGCATGTTTTTCGCTCCGAGAATCCTTTTTTTTCCGTTTCACTGTGAAGCCAGAGCCAATTGGTTCGGTTTTCTCTCCATGAAACTGAACCGCTAATGTCCTCTCATACTGTAAGAATGGAATAATTTTGTTCCCTTTTCTTTAATTCCGAGAGTCGTAAGAAGTCGTTCAGACACAGGTATGATATTTATTTGGTCTTCTCCAAGGAAAGTTGTTGGTTGCATATAATTTGCTCTCCCAGAAGAGATATTCTCCGTGTCCAAGTCCATTTTTCCACCAAGGACACCAACTTGGTATGACTGGAGAGGTCACTGTTCCCTGAAAAAAAAAGGAGAGGGGAAAATCCATTCATTAATTCCATTTTCGAGAGAAATATTCTCATGGGTCATGCATTCGAATAACTTCTCTCACTCAGTTCCCGGCAATCGGACGAGATCCGTTCTTCTCTGTCGTGCTCTCGTGGAAACAGAAAAATTTTAAAAAAATGTAACCAACCGTGAGTTACGTGGTCGTGTGGCATTCGAACGGGACACACCTTTTCAATTGCAAGCAGCCCCGTTTTTTGGATCAAGAGTGTGGGTTGGATCGTGTCATCTTTCCCTCCAACTGGATTTCCCTATGAGCGAAATTTCAGCAAACTCAGGGAGGAGCTTGCGGAAATTCAAAGGGGACCCGCAGCTGCAATTTGGAACCATGTGTTTGGGGCTCGCAAGGCACGGTCGACCGATGAATTCCGGGTCGGGTGCGGAAAAATGGAGCTAGCGAAAAAAGGATTTCAATTTTGAAATAGATGACTTCCAGGAATCAGTTATATTTGCATTCTTGATCTCTGCTTATGAACGTTCCACACCATGAGAAAGTAAAGAACCTAATGACTGCAAGTTGAATGGGTACACGGTATGAGGAGGATCGCTTGCAGAAGAGATCGTGCCCTCTGATTACCTCCCGAAGTGATCGTGCCCTCTGATTACCTCCCGAAGAGATCGTGCCCTCTGATTACCTCCCGAAGAGATCGTGCCCTCTGATTACCTCCCGAAGTGATCGTGCCCTCTGATTACCTCCCGGGTGGAAGGAGATCATATTTAAGAGGAAGATCGAAGTCGATTACGCGGTAGTCCTGATCAAACACAATTTGCCCTGAAGTGAACGGACTTTGAAGAAGGCCCTGCCTTATCGGTCAGGAAGCAGTCCGTTTATTTTTCTTTCCTTTTTTTTTTAACCTGGAATCAGCGGGGTTAGAAAGTGCCTTTTCGAGCTTTCGAGCGAGATGAGCGATTTCATTTTTTTCGCCCTCTCGCCTAAAACCTTCGTCGGCAATATGATTTGCAAGGCGATGCACGTCTTCGGAAACAGACATTTCCCTCTAATAAACGGTAAATTTACATTAAAAAATTCGAAATCTGAAATATCCGTCCCCTCCCCCAGGTCCCTGGTTATTTCAGATAATTGACGTAAGCGAATTCAATTATGAGATCGGTGGATGGTCCGGTTTTTAACTTTGAAAATAATAATTCTGCAGGTAAAACATGGTTTTATTTCAATTATTCCCAACTTTTTTTTGGGGGGGAGGGGAAGCAGGATTTGCTGTTCTCCGAAGCTGCACGAACCGACGCAGCTCATTGAAGAAACTGCTCGACATTTGCGTGCAATTTTTCGACGGTAGAAACCGCGAGAGATTCGGCGCGAACGTCGACGCGAGCGGATGCAGAATGAGGATGTCGATCTCCCAGAGTTCTCTGAGATGCCCTGAAGTGAATGTTTTTTTCTCATGAATTGTTGCGGGGCAAGCGTGATGCGTTCCGTGAAATCATTTGGTAAATTATGAATTATTCATGAATTATTCATGGATTATTCATGAATTATTCATGACACGATAGTGCACACTCACCGAGGGAAACCGAGCGTGCTGAAAGCCCTTAATGATGAAGATGGAAATCTGCTAAAATGGGCATCTCCTGAAATGGGAATCTACCTCAATAGTGGAGGCGGATGCAACAGGTACGTTCATGAATTAAAATAGACAAAAAATCGGATTGAAATTATCCTCATAGACATAATAAAAATAACACTTAAATAAATATTCATTCACTCCTTCGATTCTCTCGCTCCCAAGACAGTTGGTCTCTTCGTGTCGACCTTGCCGACTCGAATCCGATGGGATTGTGAATCGTGCGATCGAACGCGAGTGGAATTACGTGCGCCGGCGGAAGGACCTTAGCGGGTTTCCGCGATCATTATGAATGTTTCGAAAGAGGAAAATTTGCGAACCAGGTGAAAAAATAGTAAAGTTCCTCCAAAATAAAAGTCTGTTTCGAAAATGGTATGATGAAATTCAACCAAGGTCAAGGTCCATGACGTGACCGAGCCATGAGGGAAGTGGCAACCTGCGCATGAAGTGATTGAACGTTTTCCTGGCCGTAGGAACCGATTACCGGGACTCTGCTGTTGGATTAGTACTAATATCTACCTAGTGGTACTAAAGTACCAGTACCAGTACACGTCGAAACTTTGTTACCATAGGTCTTTTTCGAACGAGCCGCCATAATTAATCCTGGGCGATAGCGAGGTGATTCGGATCAGTCTCTCCACCGGGTTACGGAAATCGCGAAAATTTGCATTTGTAGTGCAAATTCCCTGATTAATTTTTTTTTACCCAGGCGAATTTTGTTCCGCCATTCAGCCGTACCAAAGAAATCCCGATTTTTATTTAATTTTTCGTTCGAGCTTGAAATAAAATTCTCTTCGTTTCTCGCGTCCTTCCGAGTAATTTTTCTCAGACACCGGAAGAGAGGAAAAAAATGGTTATGAAGAAGTATTGTCCGAAGGAGAGAAACTACTGGAAAGTGTCAGAAGAAGTTGCAGGGACAGGCGCTATCCTCGTTATCCGATTCTAAGTAAGGGGGGGGGGGGGGGAAGAGGTCGAAGGGAACATAGTTTTTTAATTATTAATTATCAATTTCTACAAAAAATTTGGGGCCAAGAAAAAGCCGGGAAGGGACGGAAAACGCCTTTTTCCCGGTCGTCTCCCATCTCACCAACCTGCAATCGACGGCGGGAACGCCGCAGCTGGGATTTTTTTAAAGGGACGATTCGAACTTGGGATCTACGGGTTTTTTTTTGCAAGGATCATCCGAATGCCTTCGACGACTGGATTGATGGCTCCGGTTTCTTGAACGACTGGAATCCATGGAAATAAATTGCAATTATATTCAATTATCAATAAATGCTGTCTATTGACTCAAACATTAACAGCGACACCATCGAGTATGCAATGTCCTCGATCAAATAATTTTTTTCCATCATATGTGTAAGACGGTAAGATCTCCAGGAACCCAATGTGGGATTTTTGGGGCACGAACGCGAGCAGGTGAGTTTTTTTCGACACGCCTCGATTCTTCATAAAAGAGACGAGGCTCTTCACGAAATCGCCTGCGTGCCAACGTGAGCGTGCCGTTATGTTCAGGTGACGAAATTCAATTATAAATTTTCTTCGAACCTGCCATCGTGAGGCGGACGAGACACCAAGAGGAACTCTGTCGCCGTCGCATCTTCAGGCTCCGCCGAAGGCTTTCGAGACCGTGCCTCGCTCGAGTATGTTCTCGAGCCTCCAGGATTTCGGATTAACTGGTTCTCGAGGAGGAGAGAGCAAATGGCGAAGTTTCGGCGGAAGTCGCGAGCTGAGTCCCCCCAGGGTGAGGTCGAACGACCAAGGGATTTCTGGCTTGCATTGACCGGTCCTGGCGAATTTAAATCAGTGAATTTGCGGGCGACACCAACGTTGCTTCAATCTGACGAGCGTGGCAAAATAGTCATGCTCATGACGTTCAACAGGAGTAAAATCCTCAACATAGCAACAATAGGTCTCAGAACAGGTTCGGCGAGTACAGGACCAGAGGAAGCCAACGGAGGCCAACGGAGGCCAACGGATCACGAACAATGAAGAACTCGAGTTTTTATCTAACATGCAGGTGATAGCGGCGGAATGTAATTGGTTCTTAGGCACAATCCAGTTTTCAATCCAGCTCGCGATATTTTCCTATTGCATGCAGCCTTTTTGAGACAGCGTAACATTTATTTTTAAAGGGCTATGTATAAAAGCGACCTAACAGCGCTCTAGTGGGTTCAACGCGGGGATAAAACAGAAGTGATTAAAGGGATACAATGGCTTCCATTTGTCAAGTCTTTACGACCTTGGCCCCCCCCACCTTACTCGAAAGAAGGCTAACGAGGAAAGGTCGCATCCAGGCCTTAAAGATCGCTAAAAGAATCGACGACGCAGGGCGTTGTTGTAGTTCATTCGAAGTCAATCGTTTCATCAGAACGAAAGTGAAACGGTTCAGGCACCATCACTGCAAGAGAGCCTCCGGTTGCGGAATGATTTCTTCATGCGTGGAATGCATAAAGCAATGATTTAGCGGTTGACTTTTTCCGTGGTTAGCTTAGAAGGACTAGATCTCTTCATGGACAAACATAAGGTGTGGTCATACACAGAATGGGTACTCCAAAAAAATATTCACAAGAAATTGAACTTTGACAAGCGACGTCATAATGCGTGAAAGTGCCTCTTGAAATCCCTTACCAAATCTGTACCTTCAACCCCCAGGTAACACATCTATGTGGAAAAAACATTGAAACAATGTTTCATGGCAACATTTATCATGTTGAAACAACATTGCGGTGCCACATTGATTCAATGTGAAGATGTCATTTTTGTCAACATTTTTTCAACATTGAAATGGAATGTTGAAACAATATTGTTGGCAACATTCATTCAACATTTCTCAATGAGTCCCTCGTGATTGGGTTTCTCCATGGATTAAGCAGAGGTAATTTAATCAAAATGAATCGCATGACCTATGGATGATGAACTACATATATGAAAGAGGATAAATCCTCTTCAGTATTTATTGATCCGTACCAACAGAGTACTGAGAAGTTTGCGAGAATGGGTCCTCTTCGGTTCTGCAAACAGCACCAAAGCCTTGTATGCCTACCTGGTTTGCAAAACGAGGATAAGTTCTCTTAGCTCCTCTATTAGAAGATTTCCGAATGGATCACGTCAGGATATTTTTGTGTAAGCTCTACACGTCTCCAATCGCCTAGACTTCTATGCGCTCACACTAAACCTGGACATTTAATTTGTTTCAGAATCAGATAATGCAATCAGAACATCATAATTCCACATTTCTCTA